>JAFIDM010069773.1:42606-56736 GCA_023159025.1 Thereuonema tuberculata
AAACAAAGCACCATCAAATGGAGTTTCATCAAGTTCAAATTCTGTACTGCCAATGATACATTCATGACAAATTAAGTGATGATTACTGGTTTAAAAAATATTAGTAATAAGATTTAAGAAAAAGACATCTTATAAAAGCGTTATTCTGAGAAGACTTATAGTTTGGTCACAAAATTGGAAAAACGTAAAGAGATAGATTTGTCATTTAAATGGATAAAATGTAGATCTTTTTAAGACAAACAAAATGCTACAAAAATCTTTCGAAGAAAGTTTTTGGTTTCCAAGATGGCACCTTTTAAAGGGTCAAATTTTGACTTTTTCTCAATTTAAACGAAAAGAATAAAAGTTGGAAGAGAACATTATATTGAGAAAATGTTGGTATTTGAAAGTTCTATCGAACGATGTATCACTTATTCACAAACACTTCAGCGTTTGCAAGATATATGCAAAAATGTGAATTTTCGATGTCACACACCGACCCGCAATACATCCGAGTTATTCGGAGAAGCCACAACGGGCTGGGAAGTTATATATTCTCTGACGATCGCAACATTAATTTGCTAAATAAATAAATATTGTTTTTTGAATGCTATATATGCAAGGGTTCCGGAGCGAAGCGACGGTACCCGGCTATTATTATTATATATTATAAAAAAGGTTATTCTGTCTGTCATTCTATAAGCAAAATGTTAAATTATAAGTTACTAAAATGTCGGAGCAAGGAAATCTTTTGGAAAATGATTCAAGAATTTTCACAAAACACATTATTTATCATGAAGTTTTGTAATAAAACCTAATATGTTTCGTTATCAAACACAAAATATTAACATTTAGCCCTATATAAACTAACAAAACACAAAGAAAGGTAAATTTACTGAAGAATTAGAGAATCTATTCATAAAAATGAAAATATATTAAACAACTGTCCAACTATACTACACGGTGTCTACAAAATCTGAATAAAAAAATTCCCTGATTTTTCCTTGATTTCATGAACAATTTCTTTTAAAATTCCCTGATAATTCCCTGATCTGTTCAACCAAAAAAAAAAAAAACGATCTGTTCAACCAAAAAATTCCCTGATTTTAAGTAATAATTGCAAAATTCCCTGATAATTCCCTGATTTTTTCCAGAATAACAAAATTCCCCAGATAATTCCCGGTTTCCCTGATTTCCCTGATTCTGTAGACACCCTGTACTAATTGGCTACGTAAATGTAGATCTTTTCAAAATGAATAAAAACAATGCAGTAGCCTACAGAAATACCTAAAACTTATGTGCAATAATGGTTTCAAAAATTGTCTTTACGGAACAACAAGAAACAACTGCATAATTCATGGAAATACAAAAACAAATATAGATCATATTTTCATAAATAAGCATGATATCGAAACACCAGGAATAATATGTAAAGAACGAATCTCGCATAATAAGAGTTGATAAGGAGAAAATAACAGATCCAAATATAATCTATGAAGAACTAATAAATGAGTTTAACAAAACAAAATTCATAAAAATCTACCTATATAAAAAGAAAATTCCTGATTCCCTCACTGACTGACTCATCAACGCCCACCTCATACCCATGGACCTAGAAAGCTGAAATTTTGCACAGAGGTTCCCTTTATGATGTCGACATAGAATAAGGCCGGATTTTTCGAAATTCCCATGCGATACGGAATAATCTGGCAAACTGACGATGAAGTGTGTGGAGACAAACCCAGGTGTGTGGTGCCAACCCGCAATACACCTGAGTTAAGCGGAGAAGGCCACAATGGGCTGGGAAGTCGTATATTCTTCAATCTCAATCATAATTTGCTAAATAAATAAAGTTTTTTTTTTAATGCTATATATCCAAGGGTTCCAGAGCGAAGCGACGGTACTTGTCTAGTTTGTACATATTAATTACAAAAATTGTAGTAACAATTTTAAGTAGTTCATAGTTGTTTAGAGAAAGTTATGTAATAGAATTACAGCTGCAACATAAGTATCCTAATAACATCATCCTAATTTTAAATGGAGAGTGAAGTAGATCGTTTCCTAGCAGTGCTCTCTGGCAACGTGAGACTTCCTTAATAGAATTCTCATTGCTAAATGATCCAATACTTTTTGCCGAATTATGTATTATAAATGTTTCAGAAGAACAAACAGCCCTAATATGGGCAGTACCGGATTATGGGGGGGTGCGGAAAAATGGGTTTGAAACAGTTATTTATTATTGCATTATATATTTAATATTGCACCCCTGAAACAGCTACAGGAGTGGCATGGTGCTGATTTGCCCCCCCCCCCTTAAAAATTTCCTGGATCCGGCACTGCATATGGGCCACAATTGATTGTGGCTTATCAATTTGATTCCCAGCCCCTGTTCTATAATAGGCAATGAAATTGCAGGTATATTAGCTAAGAAGGGTTGCAATATGTAACAGCCAGTCATTGATATAAATGTATCAATGAATAAATATTTTTCTCAAAAATGATGTAGCCAATTATCAAAAGGTTTTGTTAGAAGACAAAGTAAGGGCATCACTGCTGGATCAGCCTATTGCAGGGGATATGGCCAAGTCTAAAATTTTTAAAGCCAATTTTTGATTTGCAACAATATACTAGTTGTCGGTCTGATCTCCTAAATTGTTTATCCATGCTGTGTGGACAAAACAATGAAGAGGAGATCATCTTAAGGTATGCCCATTACAACATTGCCGTCATTGTACTGTCACGGACATTTTGTCGTGCCATTTTTTTTATTTACCTCTAATTTTAAACTCATTTATGTTATTTCTCTTCCTTATTTATTATTTTAACTTGGAATTTTTTTTCTTGCTTAATTATAATCAGCCTATTTTTCTACTTGTTTTTGCCGAGTTACCATGGCAACCTTTCTTTTTCTTTTCTAGTGGGAACTTTCTCTTTCGTTTTGCACTCCTTTCTGTCTGACCTCTATCCCACCCTCCCCTTTTGTCTTTAGATTAATTTGAAATGCATTCAGAGATCATCTCACTCTGGTAAACACAAAAAATGTAGTCTCCTACCTAACAGGACAATATTGTCTAAGTGGGAGATTCCTAATTTTAATGCAGTAATTGACGGACAATGAGCGGATGGGCTCATTTTATCCATACTTAGTTTCATCGCCACGTGAATGTGTTCAGCGAACTCAGGAATTTGTGAAAATTCATTGTGCCATGTTAGTGCTTCAAGAAATCATCTAATCTGGCCAGATGAGCAAAACTATGAGTCAATGTGCAGGTAATTAGTGACTGTAAGATGAGGACAATGTTCTAAGTAACTTTATCTTCATTTTCCTGCTGACCAGATTGTGGAAAATGTGTTATCTGAACTCTCAATCACTATCCGTCAACTGCATTTCTCCATTTTTTGTATTTAATCGGGTTTTTATTTCTTGTTATAGAATAAGCCGATCCTCTTACCACCCATTTCTCTCGAGCTTTTATATTTTTGCTTTTATCTCATTTCCACATTATTTCCTATCTTTATTGCTTGTTCTCTTTATAGTCCTTGTAAGTTAACCATTTTCATTAAACTTGTTTATTGTCTATTGAATCAAGCATGTTTTCTCTTTTGATTCATTAGTGGTGATGTATTGCACTGCAAACCACATTATGGCTAAGATGTCAGTATGTGTCTGCATTGGATTAAAAGAATTTTAAATATTCATTTCCAGAGATTTGCAGGAAAAGATTATAAACTGCCCAAACAAAAAAAGCATCTCTATACCACACTAAAATGTCAAATGGATTAAAAGGTTTTACTTTGACATTTATCTAAAAACCTGAATCTAAAAGTGTTTTCTCATAGGCTATTCCAACATTGTAACTGGAAAAATCCCAGCTCATTTTTAATTCCTTATTGTCTATCAATGAGTTTTTAATGTTGAATTTTCAGCTTACATTTATGTAACCTTTGTCATTTAGATTAAAAGGCCTTTACATTTAAATTTATGTATCAATTTTAGAAATAAACAAGTTATGCATCAAGCCAACTTCTTACTAGCAAAGGTTTTTCTGTTTTAATATTTACATACATACAAAATTTGTTATTTTTTTTCTTTTAGCAATTCTTTTCCTATAGATATCAGGTGAGTTTTTTTTGCAAATACTTACGTTTAGATTAATTAGAGATTCGACTGCATTCATCGCTTTGACTCTTATCTCAGGAGTGGAGTCTGCTATCAAAGAACCAAGACGTTTCATACAACTGGACATTCTTTCACCTAATCAGATTAAAGCACAAAATCAAATCAAATAGCCAAATTTGCCAATGAATTTTCATGCAACTTTCTTAATTAAAAACATGAGTAATGATAAAGGAATATTATTATATTATAGTTGTTTTTGTTTTTCTTGTCTTTAGTTTCTTAGGAGTCATTTGACATATTAAACAACATCTTAATTAAAAACAAATATTTGAAGTATGTTGGTAAATAAGAAGTAAGAATAACCTGAAAATTACTTTTAGACACTGTTGAAAATTTAATGCTTCCAGTTAAAATTTTAGTGATCTTCATTTTATTTTATCTTTATTTTTTTTTGGAAGCTGAGCGCTGGGACCTTAGATCTGTCGTCTTCTTCCAATAGAAAGATGGACAGAATAAGTGAATGATTAAGAAAGAATGGTCGATGGGAAAAAAAAAAAGAATTCTGCAGATTTAATTACAAAGCATAAGATCCCTTCAGATATTATGATTTTCCAATATTCATAATGTTTGGGAAAGAAAATTCCTTCATTTTTTTTCTGTATGCTATGGATTGTGCAATCACTTCTAACACCATAAAGAAAGTTATGTCCACCTATTGACATACCAAGAGGGGATGGAGGGAGGGGTTGCATTCAAAAATAGTAAAAATCACTTTTGCCTTTTTTTTTTTTTTTTTTGGAAAAACTTATTCTGTAATTCTTCCCAAATGAAAAATATATTTTATTGTTCTTTGGTTGATTGTTAATGTCTTAACCCAATCCCATTCCAAAATATGCCTAAGGGTCCACCTGCAATATTGAAGACAACTGAGAAACAAGGGAATGGCAATTATCAAAAACAAAATAATGCTAAATGGTTTCATGATTAACTATATTTACCTATTTCTTCTTTGAGAATTTCTTTATTAACAATATTTCCATCGTAATTCCAAACTTCCGGTTATATTTTCGAAACCTTCTTCTTACATTTTCGTAAAAAACAACAACTAACAAGTTTCAAATTCAAACCTAGATCTAAATTAACAAATATTACATTATTATTATTATGACAATGTAGATGCTGATTTTGACAATGTACACTTATATAACAAATTTCAAAAATATAACCTAAAGATGATTGGAATATTTTTAATAAAGAAGTTCTCAAAGAAGAAATATGAAGATTAATTATAGGATAGTAGGAAATATAGGTTTTACATAAATATATTTACCTAGTTTTTCTAGAGCCATTTTTCCTTCTACTGTCAAGCCTAAAATACTGAAGGTGTCCACAACCACACCAAGAACTGAAAAATCAGGACTTTCAAGAGACTTGAATAAACAGTCAACAAATATTGGATATTTCTGAGTCACTTCCTTAGGTTGGAAGTAGCCCATATTGCCAAAAAACTTTATTAAACCTGAAAACAAAAAAAAATCAAGAAGGAATTTTAAATGAATATTTCAAAACGATAAATTTGTTAAGAAAATTGGGAAGGTTACTTTTCATACATGTTTATACAAAAAATGCAGCTAACCGGAACACTATCTGAAATATCGAGGGAACAAAACTATGCAGATTATATGGCATTTTGCAGGATATGGGGGTAACACATTTCAAAGGAACTAGTCGGCTACCTGTTGCTTAGCTCTGGAAGCCTCGCTTATGTAACGGAAAACAACTTTTTATTTATTAAAAACACACACACACACACAAATTACATCAAAAAAACTAAAACTAAAATTTTTTTTAAGTTTTTTTTTTTAAGTTTTTTTAAATTTAATTTTTGATGTCTATATTCTCTCAATCTACGACTGCTTTTGGAACCAGCATGTAAATCATATATCTATGATATATTTTTATTTTTTATAGAGATTAGAATGTAGGCCTCGTGGTCTAACGGCTAAGACATCTAACTTCTGAGCAGTATTCTATCTAATAGAAATAGTACATCTTTCTTTCTTGACTCTTTTTTTTATTCCTATTGATACTTTTCAGTGGTTTTTGAGTTAGAAATAGTGATGGTTTTTGAGTTACAAATAGTGATTTTTCAGTATTTTATCTAATATAAATAGTGCTTCTTTCTTTCTTGACTCTCTTTTTTTATTCCAATTGATACTTTTCAGTGTTTTTGAGTTACAAATAGTGATTTTTCAGTATTCTACCAAATGAAATACTGCTTCTTTATTTCTTGACTCTTTTTTTTTTATTTCAATTGATACTTTTCAGTGGTTTCCGAGTTACAATAGTGTTCAGTATTCTACCTAATAGAAATACTGCTTCTTTCTTTTTTGAGTCTCTTTTTTATTCTAATTGTCACTTTTCAGTGGCTTTTGTGTTCCAAATATTGATGGTTTCTGAGTTACAAATAGTGATGTTTCAGTATTCTACCTAATTGAAGTACTGCTTCTTTCTTTTTTGACTCTCATTTTAATTGTAATTGTCACTTTTCAGTGGCGTTTGAGTAACAAATATTGATGGTTTTTGAGTTACAAATAGTGATTTTTTTGGTATTCTACCTAAAAAAAAAAAGAGTGCTTTTTCTTTCTTGACTCTGTTTTCTTTACTCCAACATCTGCCATGTACACACACTTATTTTTCAATATCACATAGAATTTGGTTAAGTAAGAATATTTAAAATATTGCAACGTTTCGGCAATTATAGTTCTAATTGTCAGATTCAAATTATAAATAAACTGACGGATGGGAAATAAATAAACAATCGTGAGATTCAAAAAAAAGGTTGAATACATTCCTTATTGATGGGGGAAGGGAAAGGAGATATAAGTCAAAAAACAATATGAAGAGAGTTGTAGTCCGTATGACCTAATAGATAAGACATCTGACTTCGGATCAGAAGGTTGCAGGTTCGATTCCTGTCGCGGATGTTTCATTGTAAAAATTATTTCTATTTTCCATTCTCACAGAAAATTACGCCGGACAGACACACAGACAGACAGACAGACAGAGAAATAAAAGATTTTAGTAATATATATTACACGGTGTTACCTACAAGCCCTAATATGCATTTAGTCTTTTAAGATTAACCCAAAAGACTTCAAAAACTTACATAAAACTTAAAACTGATAAAACATTAAAAGAAAACAATAGTTTAAAAAACAAGGCTTCCTACAGTAATAAAAATCCTGCTGCACAGTTTTGTTTTTCTAAAATAATAATTATATATATATATATATATATACACGCACAAGTTATTTTATCTTTAATGAATACTAAGAAAAGTACTGAGAGAGCAAACAGTTAACTCAATCATTAAGGTAGTACTAATGCAAAGTAATGATTAATATCGATTCATTTTGTTGTGATATCAAATCACTTGCCAGTCTAAAATAATAACATTCCCAGTCAACTGAAAACACAATCTCAAACTGCAATGGAGATTTGTAGTTACATAGCTTACCTGGAATTAGAAACGAAGCTAAGGGATCAGTATCCACTCGATTCAACATTGCCTCCACTTCTTTAAGAGCTCCGTTTCTATCCAAGTAGTCCACACCATAATCTCTTGAAGTCACTTCCCCTAGCAGCTCTAAGCAATTAAGTTGTAAGACGACATCATCGTGCTTTAATTCTTTTATTAATGCAGGGAGTGTGCCTATTTCAACGCACAGAGTCAGGGTTATGGGAGATATTTTGCACAGTTCGATAGTTATCTGAAATGGAAAGAATCTCTGCATTAATAACTAAGCAATTATCCAACAGCAGTTTCAAGGTCTCTAAAACTTTAATTTTACAGTGCTATTCTAAAATTCAAACTAAAATTTTAAATGCTTTCCCATACATCCACATCTTTCTTCAAAACCTGGTATCTGAACAACCTTTGAATTTAAAAGTTTTAACCTATTGAAAGATTTAACAGGATTTTCAATAAATAGTTTGAAATTTTGAAATACTTATGGACAAGTGTAAATAAAAAGAAAATAGTAAGGAACAATTTACTATAGTCCGTTCACTGTAAATCTGAAGACACGTGACAACTCCTTATATGGTAAACGATTGAGCATTAGTTGCTTCGTATACTTCCGTTTTGAAGATGGTTCTGAACATGGTGGCTGCTGAATACACACCGTTGTTCGTTTTGCCAACAAAACTTTGCAGACTCAATCAAGAGGAATCAATGTTAGTTTTTATTTCAAGTTGTCTATCTCTATCGTAAAACGGCTGAGGTATTTCATCTTATTCAGTGTTTATTATTGTTAAGAAAACCAAAGCCTCGCTTACCACTAAGCCTAGCCCATTGTTTGAAACGCCGGGCAAGAAAAAGATAGCAGCTGGCATCGATAACAAGAATGGACGACTAAAAACAAACTTTTTATAAAATCAAAAATATGAAAATAAATAAATAAATAAAAATATTCTTAATATTGAAAAACCAACAAAAAATAATAAAAATTAAATATTGTAGTGTGATGACAAATTTGATGTAAACACCGGAAGTAACTTACGACGACATTCCAGACGCGACCAAGCAATAACTCTAGTGAAGAAAGGAAATAATAATGATTGGTTAACTGAGATTATGTGTCTTCAGAAATATAATGAATGGACTATACTAAGGTCTCATAAAATTTAATTTTATAGTTAGGTTAGGTTAATAGTATCTCACTGGGAACCATTGTGACGCTAGAGGTAAGGCTCCGACTTTGCTATGACCCTGGACTAGGATAAGATCAGGTGGTAAGCCCAATGCTCTCCCGCCTGTGGAAACAATCCCAATACCCATTTAACAAAGGACTGGGTAGACCCTAGGATCCTTTTGGAGAAGAATGGAGCATGGAAAAATATCTGCCCTCCACCGAAGCCAGGGATCAACCCGCAGCCAAGTGTCCTTACCACTCGGCTACCGGTTCAACTAATTTTATAGTGCCATCCTAAAATTCAAACTAAAAATGTAAATATCTTCCCACACATCCCTATTCCTTCATATTCCATATTACTTCAAAAACTTGGTGTCCACACTATCTTTGAATTTAAAATATTAACCTATTGAAAGATTTTACAGGATTTTTAAGAAATAGTTTAAAATTTTGAGATAACTTATGGTCAAGTGTAAATAAAAAAAATTAGTAAGGAAATTAGTAATTTAAAATTTTCACCAAGATTTAAAACAAAAAACTAACATGGAAAAAATGGCCTCGCTTTTTCAGTGAAAATCCTTAACCACCTCTAGAAAGATAGAGGAGAGTTAATAATTCAGTATCTTTACAATTGCAGAAACAAAAGATTGTAAAAATCATGCAGATCCTCTATTAATGCTTCCCCACCACCTTCAGTGTTTATCTTTGTAAAACAAATTTACAAAGACTTAATATCAACCAACTACAAATTGTATAAGAATAATTTTAATTTGAAAATTTCTTAGTTTTGAAATGAAAGTCATCGTAATCAACCTCTTATCAGTTACTGGGACATAAGCTTTCTGGTAAGAAAAATAAGATGCAATTAAAAAGCAACTGCAAGGATTTCAAACAAGTTAGTAGGACTGTGCCTGGTTACAAAAGAAAATATTCAAGGAGGAAGGCATTTATTGATTGTCCAAATCAATGGAACTATTTCTTCAATATCATATGGCGACTTAAGATGTAATAAATCAGTTGTAAACATCAACAGATTAAAAGCTCTTCATTGCATATCAAAGTGCAGTGTATTTATGAAACTAACCCTGGACAATTCTTTTCTCTTTGCATGAAGGGACCAATTACTTCATGCAAGGCTTACTTTTTATTATTATTATTTTTGAAGATATTACCTCCCCCTCCCACCCCTGAGGTCCTATTCTGCTGAAACAAACCACAACATTTTTAAGGCATAGCACCGTTTACTACTTCGAGCTGCTTTCCTTTAAATTAGTGGCAATAATTCAGCTTATTATCCATTACTGGATCATTTTTAAATGCAAAAATAATAGGTTTGGTTAATATCACTATATTAATGAAACTGGGCAAAAAAACCCTATAGTCAAGATTATTTGTTAACTTATACTTGCAAAGTAATCTTTTAGCAACAGTCTGTCAACTGCAGCTGATTAGCAAGCCGACTAAAAAAGCTGCCCTGGAAACCTTTAGGATTGGAGTTTTAAAATAGTTTTCATCAGCAAATGTACAAGAATCTCACAGGTAAACACATTTGAAAGCTTGATTAAAATTTAAAAGTTTCTTCACATAATATATATAAATATTTGGAAACTATGTTTAAAAAAAATAATTTGAAGCTTATTTTAAAAGCAATGATAATACATTTGAAAGAGTTTACAGATTTATTTTTTTTTTAAATTGAAATCTTATAAAGTGAATATTTCTGTTTGACTAACTATAATTAAAAAATAAAACTTGAATTATTATATTCTCTTCAAAACTGCAATGCGAGTTTTACAAAACAGTAATACAATGATGCGCAAAACTTAAGGATGAAGTGGAAAAGTAACATAACACTATATATAGCAATAGTAGCCAAACAACAACTCACAACGGTCTAGGAACAGGAGCAACAGGACATTGTAATAAGGGAGAATGATGTGAGGTTTCTGTGAAGCGAGAACATTAGGCATTGATGCAGTACAATAGCATCAGTTGAACGGAAGTCGGGCACATCATTGAGACAGAAATTGTGATTTTGTGCGCTAGGGATTACGTAATGGCTTGTCTGGAACATCCTAATGATATTACTTGTGGTTGAATAAGTGAAAGGCTTGAAGAGAGATGAACAGTGATTAGTGTGGCCAAAGAGTTTAGTATTTCTCATAGCATCATATCATCTTCAAGATGCCAGATACAGGGTGTCTATAATTAAAGTTCACTTATTCCATGCACTCTAAAGCAAAAACTACTCATCAGAATGACACCAACTTTGCAGTACGTCATAATGACGCCATGGGAAGGCATCCATTGAAAAATAAATTAATTTCAAAAACCACCAACAGTGGGCATTTGTAGATGTGTACGGTAGCAGAAATTCAAATTTCTGTTCGCACATCATCCCTCATATCACTACAGTCATACATGTGTTTCCATTCTCATTTTGTGTTCAACTCAAAATAAAGCGTGCGTTACTTGTGAAATTGTTTTACCAAAACAGGATTTCTGCACCAGAAGCTTTGATGAGGTTTAGGTTGTTAAGAGTTCTTCAAAGAAGTCCAATGACTGTGAATGGGTTACGAAAAATGATCCTCATATTTGAAGAAACAGGGTTGCTGAATGTGAAAGACGGAAGAGGATGAAAGCCTATTGCCGCACAGGTGGTTGATGATGTAGCGACCAAAGTGGATCATCAGTGTTTGGTGCGTTGCACATTCGTTGGGTCAGCCTGTTGCCATGGTCCAAGGAATTGTTTGGAACATTATGTGCTACTATCCTTACAAAATTTCTGAAGTTTAACAACTGCTGCCTCCTCATCTGCGTCAACAAGAGATCTTCGAGCTAC
This sequence comes from Thereuonema tuberculata, assembly GCA_023159025.1. Lineage (NCBI taxonomy): Eukaryota > Metazoa > Arthropoda > Chilopoda > Scutigeromorpha > Scutigeridae > Thereuonema > Thereuonema tuberculata. Next base: position 54,245 of record JAFIDM010069773.1, read on the forward strand.
AGTTCTTAGCTCGAATTGAGGTTGACCCGGAATGGCCCTGGAACGTTTTCTGAATGGATGAGGTACATTTCCATCTGAATGGTACAGTTAACAGGCATAATTGTTGCATTTGGGAGAGAAAAAAATCCCAATGCATGTTTGGAAATTCCTTTACATTCTCCAAAAGTAACAGTTTGGTGTGGGTTTACATCAGCATTCATTTTTGGACCGTTTTTCTTCGGAGTATGGGCGCACAGGTCCTACTCCATGTTCCGTTACTGGCAATCAATCTGCATCATTACTAACCACTTCAGTAATTCCAGCACTCCAACAACGTCATTGTCTTGATTCAACAGTGTTCATGCAGGATAGTGGCCCTCCAAACATCGCCAATTGTGTTAATAGATGCTCCACAATCATCAGCCGGCACTTCAGTACTGCGTGGCTCGAATGCTCACTGGATCTTACCCCATGCGATTTTCGACTGTGGGGGTATCTTAAACATCTGGTTTATATCGGCAACATAGCAACCTTGGCAGATCTTAAAGCAAGCGATATCATGTCATGTGCTCAACACTTCTAAGGACACCTTTCGTTCAACAGTTGAACATGCGATTTCAGTTGGTAGCAGATAATGGTAATCAACATATTGAACATATTGTGATGTGACTGTACTTATATCATCACTGTCCTGCATTGTCATGGTCAGCATACACCCCTACAAATGGTGATTTTTGGAACTAATTTTTTTTTTCAATGAATGTCCTTCCTATGGCGTCATTACGACATACTGGATATTTGTGCCATTTTGAATATTTGGTGCACTGTACATTTTTTTGTTGCAGTGTGCGTGGAATAGGTGAACTTAATTATAGATACCCTATATGTCTGTGTGAAAGACCAGTTGTGGTTGTCCAATAGAACCACCCCTTGTGAGGATGATATCTGCTCCTACAGGCCAAAAGGGATTAACAGACAGCAAATAAACTGACAAAACTGAACATGCACACAAGAGACAATATTGTGGTTTACTGTGATCAGGTAAGTATTCAGAGGTGGATTGTTTGTCTGATCACCAGTTTGCTGTGTCCCATTAACAGCTGCACACCAGATATATCATTTACAGTGGCCCAGAGAACATAAAAGACTGAAGAACAGAACAGTGGGATATTGTAGTCTTCAATAAGCAGTATATTTCTTCTCTAACAATTCTTACCATCAGTTAAGTCTGGCATGAGGAAGGATCAACTTAACACATCATTGAAAGGGATTGATATTGCAGCTGCAGTGTTTTCATATGGGGAGGCATTGACAGATGGAGCTGCAGATGCTAGAAGGACATACCAGCGAATGCTCCTGCAATGAGATAATCCTTTCCCATGTTCCTGGTGCTATTGGTTCCCAGTTCATGTTTATGGACGACAATACCAGACCTCATTGTACAGTGGCTATTGATGAACTGTTGGAAAGTGAAGACATTGAGTGGATTTATTAGCCAGCACATTTCTCAGATTTAAATCCCATATAGCCCCATACACCTTATGGGATGGTCTGGGGAGATGTGTTGCAACACCAACTGGAAACTGTTCAACAGCTGAAGATTGTACTAACAGAAGCATGTTACAAGAATGCATCAACAACAACTGAAAAAGTACAGACAGATTGTGCAAAACATGCAAAGAAATTAGGGACGATATCTGCTACTGAGGACCTCCTCTTCCTTTCATACCAACATTGGCAGCAATGCATCTGTATCATAGTACTCAGTGCTATGTAACCAATTCTGAATGAAGTTCCACTATATCCTTTTGTTTGTGCAGTTGTATCAGTGTTGCCTCTCATTTCTGCAAGTAAGGGAGTTGCTTTGGTATGAAGTTCACAAATGCTCCTGTGTGATACTACAAGTCAAAACTTGTCTCGTCATTAAATTTGCACACAAGTATACATAAAGCAAACTCAAAAGTTTAATTCTGAGAAATTTAAAAATAGTTTAAGGACTTAGCATTCTTAAAGATTTGGAAAGTTTAATTCATCATTTCTTTCTTTCCATTTCAAGCACTACTAAATTATATAAATTTCTGATTTATAAAAGACCATGCCAGCATAGCTATTATTAGCATCTTGGATATTTAAGTTGCCTAAACAGAAGACGTGTGGAATTTTTTTAATGATCACTAGAAAAGGAATTACCTCATATACTCGAAATCTCGTTATATCATTCTTCTTCATGAGATCTTCAATTTCTGTTTTATAGGGTTCAATAGCTAAAAGAGCAAGGCCTACTTTGGTTTGTGCCATTCCCACGACTACTTCTGAAGCCAGTTTAGCCACTGCCAAGTCAGGATCGGCTATTAATTTCATAACCGTTGGAAGGAACCTATGACCATCTGAAAATGCCACAATAGTTTCCTCCTTGGCAACAAGTGTCTTAACCTAAAATAAGAAAAAAAAAAAAAAATCAAGAAACAAAATGCAACGAGAAAGCTTAATGTGTATTCATTAAATAAAAAAAA
>JAFIDM010069774.1:0-85773 GCA_023159025.1 Thereuonema tuberculata
AATGTTAATTTCTCAGAGGAAGCCAACAAAGGATCTGCAGATAATGAAATTTCTGACAACGAAATTGATGATAATTATGAAGATGATTTTGAAGATTATGAGTCGGACTTTGAAAACGATGATGACGAAGAGGAGGAGGAAGATGATGATAATGATCTAGGAGATTCAGATAAAGAATATATTAATTCAAAAATGATAATGGCAGGACTTAGTAAAGATAGTGATGATGGAACCGTAGATCTAAGGACTATAGATAAACCCAGTAAACAATCTGAAAGGGTAATTTCTTTTCTTTTTTTTTTAACTTTTTTTTTATTTTCTTTTTTTCCTTTGGAACAAGGTTGCATAAATCCTGAGTATATTGTTCCATATATGATAATTTCTTCATTATTCTTATAATAACATATTGGAAATGAAAATTTTCTGGGTATTAACTGATGGAGGTGAAAGGTACGATGTTTTTTTTGTATCCTACATCAGGAATCTGTCATCAGACCAAGTCTGATGTTAATTCCCGATGTGTGATACAAAAGGCCTTGTTCCTCTTACTTCCAACAATTGGTTTAATTCCCAGAAATTCATTATTTTCAGTAACTGCATCCACAGTAACATCAAGACTGACATCAAATTGAAAACTTTAATACCATAACTATCCTTATTGTTTCCTGTAATTACGAATTAGTGAGCACAAGCAAAAATAGCAACTAATCTATTTGCTTTCAGGAGAGTAAATGTAAATATTATGTCATCATATTCCTATCTAAAAAGAATTGCAGTGGGGTGAATTTATTTGATTTTTGAATTTTTTGGTATCAAAGCAAAACAATAATAATAATAATAATAATTATAATCATTGTAATAATCTAATAAATTATTATTGTTGTAAGGCAAAATACTGTTTTTTAATATGTAAGGGTCCTATTAATGAATTCTCAATTGAATTACTGATTCCTTTAAATCAATCATTAGATTGTTTTGACACTTAATTTGTTTTTGAGGAAAAAATATTATTAATTGATTGAATTAATACCATTCTTGATGACTTATGAAAAGGATTTAAATGCAATCTAATTATAGAATAAACAGTATTAAGTGACATTAATGCAGTATACTCTCGATATGTCGAAGTCGAAGGGACGCTAAAAAAAATTCGAGATAGCGAGTTTTCAACATAAGGTCATAGCCAAAACAAAAATTCACGTAAAAACACGATAATATTCTAAAATTAGAGTCTTGATAGATGAGAATAAGTATAAATATGTAATGATAGTTGACAATAACTCTAAATACAGCAATGATAATTTTAATTTTTAAAAGTAGTCGAAAGTAATTACATTAAATTGAAAAGAATTAGTAAAATACAATGAACTTACATTGCTAGAATTTCTTAAAAATATCTCTATTTGCTTCAACACAACTGAACGACGATTTTTCCGGAAAAATTCATTTTTTACTTCGAAAAATATTCGACATAACAGGGTTTTGAGTGAAAACTCTTCGACTTAAGAATTAAAATTAACATTAGATGAATATGTAATATCAAGGGAAAAAATAATTTTTCGACATATCAAGGTTTTCGAGATATCGAGAGTATACTGTACAATATCGGGATCAAAAAATGATATAGATTTACCAAGAAATTCCAAATTTACTAAAGTATTTCAAGTTAAGGCAAGTTTTCAAGTTTAGTATACTTTGATGTCAACTACTGGAAAACAAAAACAAAATAACCCACAACTTTTAGTTTTCAGTTTTTATACTTTGCTATTACTGTTTATGTTCCAGTTCAACATAATTCAATTTTGGAGTGGTTTGTTAACAGTTTACACGATCAATAAAATTTAAATGTTAGAGAAATAATGTGACAATTAAATAATAAGTTAATTAAGTAAGGTTTACATGTCCATTTAACTGACTATGTAAATGGTACAGTTTAAAATAAAGCAATGATATTTTTTCTTAATTTGAGACTAAGGTTAAGATTTACTATTTACCATCAAACAGTAAATCTTAGCCTTAGAAGCATTGAAATTAAGAAAAATTTTCATTACTTTATTTTGGACCAAACCATTTGCATAGAGTCAATTAAACAAAGCTTAACATGTAAGCCTTATTTAATTAACTTAGTATTTAATTACAATATGGCACTCTTTGGTTGCTTGATATACATCACAATATATATCAGAGGATATATAATAAAAAAGAGGTAGAGTGAGGGCTATATGTATTTTTGGAAGTAGGCCATCCATAGATAATTTGAAAATATTTTGAGGGAAAAACAAGCATAATAAGAGGCTGGTGGCACTTTTATCATTTGCTACTGAACAGCAAAGTTGTAGCCATTTTTAGTAATGTAATGTTCCCTTTGCTTTGTTATAGCAACATCACATTAAAGCAATTTCTTAGCAGAGCAGTCGTATTACAATTCCAAAATGTGATTGTTTTTTATTTTTTGTTATTTTTTTTTTTTTTTTTGATTTTTTAAAAAGCAAAGCATGATAATATTATTTAATTATTGCCTTTAATTATAAAATATGAAAATCTTTAATCTTCTAAAAATTTCTTAAACTGTTTTTTTTTTTTTTAATTTATGATAAATCTCCTGGTATTAGTTATTATATTGAAATAGAAAATATTTTTTACTTTATCTTGCAGCGCAATATTGCTGAAGATCTTGAAAAGCAATCAGTATTACAAGCAATGAGAGAAGAAAATATGTCAACTGAAATGCATCAAAGATTAAAACCTTATTATTTACCTATCCAAGGGGATGCTGAAGTAGGAATACTGTTTTTAATTTCATTCAAGTTCTATTTAATATAATCTTGACTTTTTAGATTTTTGTAAGATTAACTTTTTACTAAATGAGAAATTTTAGTTTATAGTTGAAGGAGAATTTTAATAATATTTCTTTCACTTTCAAACTGTTTCATTCTTTGTATGGACATATATATTTTTTCAGGGTGCTGAAAGTGCAGATTCTGGTATTGACACCATAGCTTCTCCTGTTCGCAAACCTTCTGGACTAAGTACTAGTCATAGCTTCATTAATTTCGCTTCTGCAAAACAAAGGCAGATTTCTAAGAAAGCACTTAGTAAAACATTGTAAGTTTATTGTTTCTGTTACTACTATTACTGATTCACTTAATAATACCGATTCACTTGAATTTTGTTTGAAATGTATGGGTATTTTATTGTTTGTGAGGAACAAGCCATCTGTTCAGTCATTCATTGATTAAAATGTAAAAACCGAAACAAAAAAGAAACTGTTATTGTTGTTGTGAATGGCTCTAACTGGCTCACACCATCATTGATCTTGCTTCCAAATAGAGTCCAAGAAAATCTTTTCTTCTCTGCTTTTGCTTATCAAATTTATTGCAGATGGTCTTTGTTCATCTTAGAATAAGGACAATCACAAATAGTACATTTATCGGAATCCAAAATATTAATTTTCTTTAAATGTTCCGCTAAGCAGTCAAGTCCTGTTGACAGACGGAAAATTGCTACTGACGTCTTTCTCTGGAGATCTCTAATCTCTTTAAATAAGTTTGATATATTTTCATATGGTTTGTCTTTTAGGTTTTTTTTTTTTTTTGTATTGTGTATGAATTCAATTTGTGAAACTTTTTCAATGATTTGATTTTTCCTTTTAAAGAGATCATTCTCTAACTTTTTTGTTGTGATCTTTTTTTTGCTAATCTATCAACCGCTTCATTGCCTCCAAGACCCCTATGTGAAAGTATCCACACAGGGGTGTGTGAATAAATAAGTTTTCTATATTATTTTTGACAATCTACAATAAAAAAGAAACTAGATTAATACTTTCAGACCTTAAATTATTTTATTCGTTTTTAAAATTAAGTTAATAAAGAGCTTCTCTTTAAATCATTTATTCCATTAAATCTCTGGCTCTTTATTTATTTATTTATTTATTTATTTATTTATTTATTTATTTATTTTTATTTTTTTTATTTTTCAGAATTCGGAAAATAGGATTACTGGACAGTAATAGGATTGCTTTGAATATAATGTCCTATGATATATTTGATCTGCCTTCTATTGATTATGAAACTTATATTAAAAGTTTTGGAAAATCCAATACACAACAGGTAAATCAAATAACAAATTTGCATCAATTCATGAGCTTAGATAAACTAAAATGAAATTGCAAATTAATAATAAAATAGGAAACTTAATGGTAATTAAATAATAGTTAACTGCATCATTCAAATCGGTATATCATGAGTATACTTCATATATCATGATTCAATGCTTACATTGTGGGCTGTTTAGGTAAGGGCCCCCACAAGGGGGGGGGGGGGGTCAGTTGGTCCCACAGCACCGGGCCGGGGCTGAGATCTACAGTATGTTTATAGTGTAGAACAGGGGTGGGCAAGACGGCAATGTTGGGGTGATCGCATGTGAGATTTCTGAAGATGTCTTATTTTTTATTTTTTTTTTGGTTGTCGATTTGGAGATTCCGTTTTCTTTTTAGTCTTAAGGTGACCGCGGCACTTGGAGTATATTCTTGAGGTAGCCCTTACCTTATAAAGGTCTGCCCACCCCTGCTGTAGAAGTATGAAATCGTGTGGTATTTTCGCGATATTTTTGGCTAAGAATTTATGATTTTAAAATTCTTAGCCAAAATCATAAGAATTTTAAAATTAATTTATGATTTTCTTCATAACATGGGGGGAAGGGTGGGTGGGGTAAAGGCCCGGTATTGCACTTGGTACCTGGGCCCGGAATTTGATGTGGGAGGCCTGGCTGTTTATACATAAACTTGTCATGTTTGGTTATTGTTCTAATTTTAATGATTAATGTCCTTCCAAATTGTCCAAGTTGTAATGAAAAAAAATACTATTTATTTAATTTCTAAATGCTCCATCACATATTGATATGTAAAATAAGGCAATTGAATTAATTCTGACAAACCATAAAATTCAATTCTCATTTATACAGGAGTATTAACATATTTGCTGATCAAATAATGTAAAGGAAAATAATAATAATAATAATAATAGATATGATAAACAATTAAACAATGGGTGTTTCATGCTTAAAAAGTCATTTAAAGAGCCACACACAACTTGCAAATATATCTGAAATGAAGCATATGTTGTTGGTTTTTTTTTTTTATTTTTGTTTTTTTTTTACCCAACAATAAGTCCATTGTTCAGTCCAATCTTCCAGCTTTAAGGGATTCTAGAAAATTTGAAAAATAAAAAATGAACTTTTGGATTGAGGGGTGGTGTTCTACATCTGGTTTTGATCAAGGTCTTAGATGTATATACTGCGACATTCAAAACTGCCCAGCATTTTTGTATATGTAAACAAGAATTTCATGTAGCAGAATATTACTTTATGCTTTATAATTTATTTAGGCTTACTGTTACACAAACGAGGATTATCAGCATGAAGAAATTCAGACTGATCCAATAGCAGTCAAAGAAAAATGGACACAGCATCCAGCCCAAGATTATAAGGGTGTTGGAGGTAAAAATTATAAAATTACTAATTTTTAATATTTGAGTATTTCATTTACACTTATGATGCTGAATTCTCTTGAGTTAAAACATTTAATTTCAGTAACTTCTATATTTCTGCTTCAGCATTTGATAGAGTTTTCTGTTACATGAATCCTCCACTCTAACGAAATTAAGACTAAATGCTAACCATTCTACTTTGTCAGCTTGTAATAGTCATCCGTTACATTTTTCTAACAATTTGCAATACTTGGTGAAGTCTATCTCACCCACACTTTCATTCTTCGAATTTTTCATTTTGTGTCTGTCATTCATTTCTACTGATGCATCATCATCAGATTGCTGTTGCTTCATAGTTATTTCTTTCGTCCATTGTTTTTTCATCCAGCTTCATCACCATCTTCCCATTTACATCTGTTCTCTGACAAATAAAAAAAATATTTATGTCCGTGACCTTTGATAGATAAGTGTGGTATTGCTTCATTTTCAGTAGCAGAGTGGCTAATCATTTTCCAGTGATCAATAGGTTACATTAGTTATTTGTCACAATTACAAGATTTCTCAATGCTCCTTTATTTTCTAAAACACCACCACCATTACTCCATCGGAAGACTTCTGACATTGTTCTTTTTATTCTCATAGGTTGTGTCCAGTTTTAGTAATTTGACTTACCATATATGCCAACAACTAAATCTACCTAGCTTTTAACTTGAAAATTAAAATCAAGGTATAACATCTGACCCTTTCGTTTTAAAAATAATTTCTTTGTTATTTTTTTTTTTTTTTTGGCAAAATATTTTCTCCTTTTGCTAGTGTTTTTCTATTAAAAAGTTTGTAATTTCACTGATAATTACCATCAGTTTGTTGTCATTACAAAGCAAATGTGGCGGTAAAAAAAAAGATAGAACTTCATGATAACCTTTACAAACAATTATTTTTTGATCTACAATAAATTCTACAATACCATAAAATTGAAGTAACAGTGCAATATAATTGCCGTTATCAATCTCAAAAGTTCAGTAGAATTTACAAATACCAATGTTTAACCTATTTAACTTAAAGGTCACATTTTATATTCAATATAGAAGAACACTTTCATTTAGAATATATTTAACGTGTGTTTTTCTAAAAATTGTTTAATTCATATATACAAATTCCACACTAATTTCATTAAAAGATTTAAATAGGATTAAAAATTAACAAATTATAAAAAAAATAAAAGATTAATATGATACATTAAAAAGTTCCTGGACAGTTTCGGGATATCAAGATCCCCATCATCATCATTAAATCTTAATGAAATTAGTGTGGAATTTGTATATATGAATTAAAAAAACTTTCATTTTAAAAAAAAATATTAGGCTGCAAAAGTCATTTATATATCATATCCCTATATCCCTATTATCCCTATATCCCTATTATCCCTTTTGTCCCTTCCATTTTGAACCTCTTCCGTTTCTTTCTTACCTAATGTGGACAGTTTCCATTTGCTTTTTAGCATCACTTATAGAAGGAGTAATAAAGGCTACTGAGATTATTGTTTTGTTTTAACTCTATAGATTTTCAGCAACATCAAATGAATACACAGGTTTAATGGAAGAATTTAAAGAATTGTTAGTTTACAATTTATTTATTTTTTTGTGGCTTAATTGGGTAGTATTGGAATATTTATCATTATTTTAAACTTTTTATTTTATATAAAAAAAAAAAAACATAATAGGAGATACTGAAGAAATATACGATTCAGATAAGATTGAAGAAATAGTGAAAATGGATGTCCAGAGGCTTTCAAAATTCATCCAAGCAGCAGGCGAGGTAAAAGGAAGAGTATTATTAATTTAACAAAGGGATAAAACCACACGCAAATAACAATCACTGAGCTGCTTTTTCATTTTTGATACCAGAAACTGACTGTCTAGGTAGTAGCAGAAATTCAAAAAGCATTCCTGGTAGCAGAAATTCAAAAAGCAGAGATTTTTATTTGTGTGTTTTTATCCCTTTCTTAATACATATTAATATACATAATTAATTCTTTTAATACACATAAAACTTCCATTAAGATTTATTAATTGTTTATAGAGAAAAAAGTATGACATTCAGTTAGTTATTATTATTATATGTTTCAAACCTTGGGTTTCCCCAGCAAAAACAATATGGCGGGTCAAGGACCAAAGCACACACTGCCAAGTGTAAAGATGTGTGCAAGAATGATTAGGGATGTGGGCTTGTGTCCATAAATTTCCTAACTATGCGTGTAGTGTTGAGTACCACAGCCTTCTGCAGTTGTGCATAAGTGATTTTGTGAAGTCCTAGTGTGCTGAGACTGTGGTGCAATGTGTGAGGCACCAGACCAGTGGCAGACAGAACGATGGGTACAACACGTACTCGATCCTGCCTCCACTGCTTCTGGAGCTCGTGTGCTAGATCAGTGTATTTACTGATCTTGTCTGTGTGAGTTTTCTGCATGTTCTTGCTGATAGGCACTGCAATATCAATTAGATAGGTCTGTTTGTTGACCTTATCAACAAGTGTGATGTCAGGTCTGTTGTGACGTATAGTTTTTCTCCTCCCAGCTTCCATAGAGGAGTGATTCAAGATCTCAAGTCATTTCTTCCCTGACATCTTCATATAGAACTGTGACAGGAATATCAGCTAAGAGGATATGAATCTTTCCTTCTTTACGAAATCACATATATCTACAATTTTTAAGTGCCTCATTACTCCCTTTTCTATAAAGACATCTGCATCACTCAGACTTCTTTACCATCTAGTTATGCTCCAACCTATTCATACTGGTATGCACGGGAACTTTAAGTTTTAATACTTGCTAGATTTAAATGTAAGAGCAAGTTTTCTTTTACATCCTTCATTCCATTTTACTTCTATGTGAAAACCTACTTAATATTTTTATCCCAAAATAAATTGCTGAATAAGAGTAGCATCAAAAATAAGGCTGGAATTGACACTTCACAGTGTCAAGAATTCTTCATGGTCTGTACTTAATAAATAAATATCATTTTGCAGGTTATGTTAGGTCTTTTGGAAGAAGAAAATCGGAGCTTTATTAAGCCTGACAGTTCACAGTCAAGAGCAAATGCATCATTCAGTGATGGTTATGTTAAATTAGGACAACTTCCATTCAGGCGAGGTGATTTTTTTTTTTACTTTTATTTATCTTTTAATAATTAACATATGTCTTTTATTCTTAACATTTTCAAAGGGTTTTGTTTGAAAGAAATGCTTACAGTTACTATTCTCTTAGTCCAGTAATGTTGATTACAGCCCTCAGTTAAATGCATTTTTTTATTCAATTATTAAATAAATATAATTTTAAATGAACCAAAATAAAGTTTTCACTATGTATTTTTATCAATATTTTGATATACATCTGATGACGTTACTGTCTTTAGTATTTTTAACCCATTTTAATTTATAAGTTTGTTTGTTTTTTCTTTCAAATTAAATAATTTTTAACTGTTTATATAGATTGTCCTGTAACATACATCAATTTTGCACCATCAGAATCTCATCTATTGATTACTATCCATGGAACTCCCATAGAAGTTAGTATCATTTATTATATATCATAAGCAATTAAGATCTTTCAGAGGAATTTAAAGGTATCCCAAATTATAAATTGTAGTATGACTTGAGTTAATGATTGCTTTTTGTTGTGATTAATACAGTAATCAACTTTTCTTTATTCACGCTTTGGAAGATAAAAGATGTGGATTATGTTTCATATAATTACTAAGTTCCAGAAACTTAGTCTAAAGAAAGATATATTACTATGGCATTGTGTAAAGTAGTTACCATTAGTATTTTATCAACTTAAATCTGTTAATAAAAATTAATAATAAATCTTATCATTCAAGTGAATTATTGACTTAATTTAGACTTAATATTTTTAGATTGAAAATGAAGTAGATGAGAAGGGGTTGCTCTGTGTATGGAACATTCACCAACCATCCTTTCCACAAAAGTAAGTTTAACAAATTTATTTTGGCTGGTAACAATAGGATCTTGGTTGCCACCTCACAATCAGTGAAATAAGGGTCATTTTAACATCATCGATAAAATTCAGGATTTTTTTAAACCACTTTCACCCCATTCTAAGAGAAATCCAATCAACTGTCTTAAACATGGTTCTTTAAAATATTCAGTAATTAGATTTCAGTTGCAGCAGTTTTGTTTTGTTTTTTATTAAATTTAATAACAATAATTTTGATTGAAAAATTAATATGAAATAATTTTATTAATTTCCTGTAATATAATGTAAATTATTATAAAATTTAAGATTTAAAAATTCATAATTTGTTCTTACTATTTTTTTTTTTTTTCATTTTCCTTAATATCATGGTTATATGGGAAAATTGATTTATAATTTCAACATCAATTTTTGCAGGAAATACAGAATAGGTAACAACCTAATATTATCTCCAAATTTTCAGTGATTTAATCAGTAATATAGAAGAAGGTCGATAGTCTGAGATTTCAGATAATTTGAACAGAGTTTGGTCTCTAGACCTTATTAAGCTGTGCTTTTGCTATTATTTAAATGCTGAAGCATATATAACATGTCTTTTAATGAATTAAACTGTGAAAAACTTGTCATTACAGTTAGGATTTATATTAAGGAAAACATTAAGTAAATTCCTTATAGTACTAAACTCTCCAGAATTTGACGCTTTTGCTTATGACAATGGCTGATACACTAATATATAAATATGCTAAACTGCAGGAAGTAAGAAATTACTTGGCCAGAGATTCTTTTATTGCTGCCAGTATTTCTACGCACGCTATCCATAGTGTAGCCTCTAAACTCCACTCAATCCTAGTTATCAGTATTCTACCTTATTTCCCTTAATTTTCTCATTGCTGAACCTAAAAACTATAGAATTAATTTAGAAAATTTGAAAAAAAAAAACTTTGTGCTTTCCTGAGCACATCTATTTTATGAATCACCACTACACATTAAATTTTTATTAGCTTTTGGATATGCTTGCTTGCATAATAATACTAAATGTTTTGAATTTCAATATATAATTCCTTTAATTTTAATATTTTTTTTACAGAATTTTAATTTGCTCTTCACAACCAACATGTGCCTGCTTTAGTCCAGGAAAAGCCAACTTAGCGTTTGCAGGAATGGTATGTTTTTAAAGCCTAAAGCATTTGTTTAAAAGTAAAACAAAAAAATCTAAATTAAGTCCTATTATCAAGATGTTTCAAATAAACTACAAGCTACATATAATTCATTTGCTTTTTTTAATCACAGTACAACTCTTTCATAAGAGATACAATTATGGTACAAACTTTCTTGAATAACAATAAACTCATACAACATCTAACAATCACAGCCTTTCTTTAACAACAAAATAAATTCATACAACATCTGTGATTGTTAGATATTGTATAAGTTTATTGTTATTCAAGAAAGTTTGTACCATGATTGTTTATGCTTAAAATTCTGTTTTTTAAATGTTAGAGAAAATGTTAGGTTTCTCTACATTTTTCTGTAGTTTTCCGTGAAGAAGATTCCTGCTAAAGGAATTGAAATATTGAGAATTAAATGATGTTGTTAAGGAAGAAGAGGTTATTATGAATTATTTATATTTATAAGAAAGACGAATTTTGGATTTTCATTAGATACAATTATACATAAAATTAGAATATTTAATCATACAATGAAATTCTTATCAAATTGTCTTCTAAAAATATGAATTTATGAATTACAGCAGTATTGTTGCTTACTGAAATTACTCCATATCACAACTTTATGAAATAGAACAATGTGTAGCAGATGCTGATGCTTAAATATTTTTGTTAACTTAGTATTAATTTTATTTATTTAAAAAAAAAGAAGAAGAAGAAAATTAACAGCTCCTTTGATATTTTTTTAAAGTAAAAACCACTTCATTTCCTTGTCATTGACTTTCTTCATTTCAGAAGCTAAGTAGAATGACGCATGATTTTTAAATCTTGGCCTAACTTCTAAATCCATGTCTTACAACATGTTTGTGTAGGTTTCTCTTTTAAATTAAGTAAAGGGGCAACTGACTTTCATTTTTGAGTCTCTGGTGTATTTCAATCATGTCAGTCAGTCACTGATTCATGCAACCTAAAAATCTCTTGTGAAGCTACATATCCATCTTCATCAAACCAAGTCAACAGTCTGGCAAGCCTGAAGTAATTTATAGCCCTTCATATAGGAAGTCCTGTCTAGAGGTGAAGTCAAGAAAATTAGATGATCTTTCATTCCATATTCTTAAACCTAGAATATTCTTCTCTGTTTTGATATATAATCAATGCTTCCAAAGATTTAATGTTTATGTTGTAAATACTTAAAGTGGCCCGTTACAGGCCTATGTGGCCATTGGGGTCGTGAGAGTTAAAGCCAGGCATTCTTGATCAGTAAATACATACTTAATCAAAGTTATTTATCTGAATTATAATGTAACCCAAATTTATTTCGTCTTAGGGTGCATACGCACTATGAAAAATAGTTGCAACGCAATAAAAAAAGCCGCAGAAAGGTCATAAAGATTTCCCCTTCTCCACGCGTGTCTGTGGTTTGCTAATTATGTTTGCAGTGAGAAAGGGATTTTTTAGTCAGAGGTTTCAAGTTGGGACCGGTTCGATTTTTGTTTTCCAATTTTCCCTCCGGCATTATGAGGGGAAAAGTGAAGAGGAAGAATTGCAGTATTATTTTAACCATTATAAGCAAGCCACAGACATGCGTGGAGAAGGGGAAATCTTTATGACCTTTCTGTGGCGTTTTTTATTGCTTTGCAACTATTTTTCTCAGTGCGTACACACCCTTAGCCTACAAATGCACTCGCACTCGCAGTTTTTGCAGCGCAAGAGTCTCCCCTCCAAAGGGAAGGGTTCATTAGAGAACCCTCATATCGCCCGAGGTCTGAAACCACCGCGTCCACACAGAGCGAAATCTATATTTTTTCCACTACAACAAGGGGGTCATCACAATAGGAACAATTATTACATTGCTTGAGGCAGCAATAAAAAAGGAAGATTTTATGACATTGCTGAAAAACTCCAGTAAGTTCGTTGCTAGGCTTAAGGTGATTTACAGAGACTTATAACCTATGGTCAGCATAACGAGTTGTCATTATAGGAAGATTCATTTCAGTTTAATAATTTTATAATTACTTTTTTATTATTATTTATAACAGGTGGATGGCTCAATTGCTCTTTGGGATTTGTCTGAACCTTCCAGTATGCATAAAATGTTATCGACTGAAACAGATGATTATGTTTTAAGATGCCCTACTTATAGCACAGGTAATTGTACTTTGAAGATAAATGTATTAATGTTCTTTTTAAATTATTTTTCTTTGTTATTAAAATCATTTCTAACAAAATTATTTCATAAGATTAATAAATACAATTTGTGCTAAGCTAAGTAAAAAAAAAATGAAATTAGTTTTTTTTTGGTAGAACTGAAAATCTGAAAGAAAATAAGTGTTTTTAGTAGTTAATTTGTTTAAATATTTACTCATGAAATCTTGGAAATTGAATTTCAGTAATAAAAAAAAAAAATTTAAATCATAAAAACAAAACAAGGGCAGTACAATGAATAATAAAATGCCTTTCTGGTTCATTTATGAGAGGGAATCGGGAACGGCCGTTTCGTCCTGCAAGGGACTCATCAGCCAATCCGCTCTCCCGATAAAAGAACTCAGAAAGGCACGAACATAAATGAAAATCATCGCAAAGTAGACAGATGTTCAAAAATGAAACAAAGAAAAAAGAACAATTGCAACACAGAGAAATTTAAAAAATAGTTTGCTCTATCCAATTATAAAATTGCACAACACAAAATATTCGTCCATTAAAAAAAAACAAAAAAATTTAAGTAAGAAACTTTTAACTAATTAGGGAAACAACCACTACTGGTTCAAATGGTGACTGCAAGGAATGGTAATTATTTTTGTGAGGGGGTGTTCTTAGTATCACCTATTAACTTAGCTATTAGTAGAGAAAAAAAGTAATAATTCCTTGCTGAATAACTTTTATTCAACACATTTAGTAATAAAAACTAAACAAGACAAGGCAAATAGAAAGTATGATAAATATAAGCACATAAGACATGCTTTTTTTTTTCCTAAAAATTTGTCTAAAAAAAATGGGTGCATCTTATACACTGATTGCTTATTATTATTTTTTTTTTCAATATAATTTTTTCCCAAAAAATGCCCCTGAAACAGCACATTTTATACATACAATTCTGGCTCACAACAAGGATGTATTGGGTCGGTGCATAATTATCAGGCGTTTTTGTATGCGGGTTTTTTGGTAATAAAAATTGCTGTTTTGTTTACTTTTTTTAATAAAAATAGTATTTTAGTTTCAGGTGATAAAAATGAGTGTCAATAATCATACTCATATTCGTCATATTATGCTTTATTACTTCGAAAAAGGATGGAAAGCAGAGCAGTCATTTCGTGATCTCAACGAACTTTTTGGCGAATGAACAATTAGCGAAAGTCGATGCAGGGAATGGTTTCCCCTTTTCAAATCTGGTGACACTAGCATGGAAGATAAGCCAGAAAGAGGTTGATCATCGGATTTCGACAACCAGGTACTTTTGGCAGCCGTGGAAGAGGACGAAAGCTTGACAACTGGAATGCTGGCCGAAGACTTCAATGTTGACCATTCGACCATCGTTCGTCGTCTCAAAAAGCTCGGAAAGGTATGGAAAGTGGCTAGATGGATCCCTTACAAACTCTCCGACAACAATAAATCGAACATGTCCGAATTTTTACTGATTTGCTGCAACGAAACAAGCAAGCTCCATTTCTGAAGAATCATGTCACTGGGGATGAATCATGGCTTCTCTTGAAAAACGTGAAAAGAAAGAAGGTTTGCGTTTGGCCAGGAATTTCACCAAAAGCAATACCGAAAAACGTGCACTGTAAGAAGGCAATGTGGTGTATTTGGTGGAACAGCTAGTGTCGCCAGATTTGAAATGGGCAAACCATTCCCTGCATCGACTTTCGCTAATTGTTCATTCGCCAAAAAGTTCGTTGAGATCACGAAATGACTGCTCTGCTTTCCATCCTTTTTCGAAGTAATAAAGCATAATATGACTAATATGAGTATGATTATTGACACGCATTTTTAACACATGAAACTAAATACTATTTTAATTAAAAAAAGTAAACAAAACAGCAATTTTTATTACCAAAAAACCCGCCTACAAAAACGCCTGATAATTATGCACCGACCCAATAGTATATTTATCTTGAACCAGAATAATTAAAACTATAAAATTGACAGCTTGATGATACATTTAATTTGCAGGCTTTTTATCTTTTCTTTAATAGTTCTCTGATTCCTTGCAAGGATTAATGAAAATATAAAATACAAATTAGCAAAAATTGAGAGAGTTTTTCACTTTTCTTTGTGACAAAGAAAAAAAAAAAAACCTTTTACTTATAAATTTCATATTAAGGAAATTTACTAGTTTGGCATTCCATGACAGTATTTGTTACCTCATAAAGATCATATAAACCTTACATCCTTTGTGTGTTTTGCTTCAACAGAAGATGTTTTTCTTCTTCACTAACTGACTTGATCAGTTTTTGATTAGAAATAGTTAGTTATGGGGTGAGCGTGGGTGGCAGAGAAGCCGAGCACCACGACCTAAAAGATCTATGTGCTATCCCACGGAAATAAGGACAGACAGAGAGAAAGAATGAGAAAGGATGGCATGAGTAATGCAGGGGAGACGGGAGAACCCCGGGAAAACCTGCCCAGCACGGATCGTCACCATCAACGAAACCAACATGAGAACCGAACCTCGGTACTCAGAGTTGATTAGCAATAAGTCAAATTTACTTAATTAACTATAATTACAGTTACAGTATCCCACTTCCATGCCTATGTTGGCCCTTGCGGTTGTGGGGGTTAAGGCTAATAGTGTTTCATGACCAACAGGACTAAGTTGAGGTTGGGTATTCAGTCCAATGCCCATCCACCTTTAACCCAGAGGCGAACAAAAGCTGGTACCATTCATTGGAGGGCTGGGTGGGCCCTAGGACCTGCTTGGTCTGCCAAAGTCAGGGATAGAAGCCAGCTCCTCTAGACCACAGTCAAGCACTTGACCACTTGGGCAATGATCAATCCTCAAATAAGAAACCCTGTAACCATTTGACAAAGGGCTGGGTGAACCTTAAAGGCCAAATGGAGGAGAAATAACTGTGGAAAAAAAAATCACTGCTGGAAATTGAACCTAGCTCCTCCACTGGGCTACCGAATCCACGGGAGAGAGATAAGGAACTCTTAAAAAAGCTTGGTAAACTTATTATTTTTTATCGTTGTAAATCTATAACAACTTAGTTATTGTTGTACATCTAAACAAACAGTACTCAGAGCTTGATTTCTCTTATGCATAAAGTTTTTACCAACTCACACCACACACCGATTACATTTCATTGAACATTTCTATAGATGTTAAAAAAATACACAAAATTAATATCATGTATAATTATAAATTCAGATTTGTGGAATTCATAGCTAGATTTACTGTAAATAGTTCGATTTTCAATGTCATTCATCAAGATATTATTACATAACAGTTTGTTTGTGTCTCCCAACCACTTTTAGCCACAACAGCAAAAGTTAAACATTTTAAGTTCCATCTTTGCATTGCTAGTAGTGGTCTTTACTATTTTGTCCATATAACACTTGTATTATAACAAATTTATAATAATTTGTAATAATTTATAATAATAATTTACTATCTACTAAAAATTTACAGTATTGGAGAAGACATCACAGCATTTTATAGAATAGCATCTTGATGAATATGGTTCAATTTCTAATTAATAATATATGCTACTCTTGGGGTTTTGTATTCCAGTCAGAAATAATATTTAGATGGTTCATCTTACTTTTGACTCAAAAATCTAACTTTTCCTATTTATTTTCTTACAAATATTACGATACATTCTCATTACTTTTAACAGTTTTCTTATAAATACTGTTTTATTTTCAGCTGAGGTTCTGAAAGATGAAAGTCATCACAGTCCTATCACAGCTATTTCTTCTATTCTCATGGAAGAAGAAGGGCAGCTAGAGTTGTCTGTTTTGAATCCAGCTTTTGGTAATCTTTTATCCTTATTGAAGTTTATTGTGTTAATTTGCTTGAAAATAACTGATTTGTAAGTCTTAGAAGCTTTACATTTTAATGCAACAATGAAAATAATCCTCTGAAGCAACACTTACCATTTGTAACTCACTTTTCTCATTTTTCCTGCTTTTTAATTTTAACACCATTTTACAGTGATTCTATACAGAAAGCATGATTTGTTATTATTTGTTCATATAAGCTAAAATCATTGCTCTTATATCCTTTTCATGAGATACGATAAATCACATTACCATCAGTTGTCAATAATTCAGTATGGCTATTAATTTACAGTACTGAAAATGCAATCCATGTTGTGATATTAACCCACCCCACCCTTAAAAGTGTCATGTTATATATAACATATGTTATATTCCACATGCACTACTCAGTTTTTTTTAACAGTATTAGTAATATTGTCCACTGAGAAAAAGGTCTTTTAGTGGAGCATTATTTCCATTCACATGGAAGAGCAAGACAAAATGCTCCAAGTTTACTGTTTGTGTGTGAGCAGTTTCCAGAACTTTTCAGTGGATAAGCACCCAGTACTTCTGTTGTACTGTTGTAGCTAAGTTATGAAGCACTGGAAGTGTGTTTACTGTTTGTGTGTGAGCAGTTTACAAAACAATTTGGTGGCCAAGCACCTAATACTTCTGTTATACTGAGTGTGTAGCCAAGTTCTGAAACACCGGAAGTTTGTTGCACCAAGGAAGGGTTATGCCAGACATCTGAGAACAGTGGACACCCACGGGCAGATCCAGGATTTTTCAAAGGGGGGAGGGGATAACTTTATTGAAGGGCTGATTACACCTGTGAGTCTGAAGCGAATGCTAGTCGCCAACTTTTTATTAGCAATTGAAATCGTCATCTTGGCAATGTTAATGTCTATCAGGCAGCAGCCTTTGGATGCGCCATTTTATCCAATCTATATTCACAGCTAAAGGGAGGGGCTATAGCCCCCACTGCCGCCCCCCCCCCCCCCCCCCTCTACACCCGCCTATGGTGGACACCAATGATGAACATGTTTTCAATCAAATAATGCAATCAGCACAGTGAAGTCAGTGGGGGACTGCCTTAAAACTGGATATGAATCAACAGTCACTTCAAAAAATTTTGAAAACATTGAATGTCTATTCATACAAGATTCAGGTTGTCTTAACAATTGCAAATTAGTGATTCTGCTGTAAGGAATCAGTATTGTGCCACAGTCTTTGCCTTTCCATATGACAATCTGTCCATTATTAATAACATCTGGTTCAGCAACGAAGCCCACTTTCATTTGTCTGATCACATAAACAGGCGTAGCAAGGGGGTCCCAGGCTTCTAGCAATCGGAGGACGTTCAAGAAGTACCATTCACAGTGACAGTTTGGTGTGCAGAAAAAGACACTGGGTTATTGGGCCTTTCTTTGCAGAGAACAGATGTCCAGTTGTAGTTAAACAAGAACATTATATCAACTAGGTTCTCGCACTTTTGACTGCTGACCATAGAAAGTCTTGCAGGACACGGAAATTTTCTTTTTGTGACCAGTTCTTTCATGGCACACATCACATGCATTGAGAGCATTTCTACAGGAAACATTCAGAAATAATGTGATTTCATGTTTCACTGATTTTCTGAACCCTTCCCACTCCTGATCTAATATCACTGGATGCATATGTGCAGTGCATGTTCCAGGAAATCCCTCCATCCACAGTGCAGCAACTGAAAGAGAAAATACTGTAAATTAATAGCCATACTGTACTATCATGGATATTTTGTTGTATTTTTCATTTATTGAAGTCATCCTGATGCAGCTGTCTTCAGATTATAATTTATGATATTGGTTATCTGAATTTGTTTCTTCTGAGAAATATTATTTTATTTATTATATTGTTGAGAATTACAAATAGAAAAAATAATATAAAGGATTAGAGAGATTAGATTAGACCCTCCTCAATTGGGCTTGAGACTGACTCAAGCAGAATTTATATTAAAATGAATACTACTTCTACTAAGATTGTAGATGTTATTGTAGTATTGTGATTGTTGATAACTATGTATAAGCAATGTAAGTTCACCTGAGAACATATTGTTATCAAGCAAACTTGAAAAAGAAAGCAAGGAATATGCTTTCGAAAATTCGTTTGCATTAAAAAATATATTTTTTTAATGTTATGAGAGTAGAAGTAGTATTTATTTAAATTATGATAAGTAGAAGAAGAGATTTAAAGAAGATATAAGAATTTATATTAGTTTATTATTTTAACCATAAATAGTTAAAAAGTAGTAATTAATTTTCAAACGGGATTTTAATAAGCAAATGCAACTAGTATTAATGTGGAAAGCTCAAGTACATGTATTGTGGTAATAGTGCATATTGTTAATAATGTTACTGAAAATGGCAATTTCAGAGTAATTACCTCGCAGAATTCTTTGAGAAGATTGTTCCTTCAGGAATGAATTTTTCACAAAACAGGCTTGGAAATGCATTGACATATTGACATTGACATATCAAGCCAGCAGACTTTGATTGATTGGGGTAAAGTTGCTTAATTACAATTTATCAAGGACTTTAAGATCGTCAGGTTCCACTCTTGTGTTAATGAAAACTTCAATTCAAATAAAAATCGAATTCTTTATTCTTGGAGAGGATGTTAAGAGATTGGGATTTTGGAAAGACTTTTGCCTCCAAGATCAGGATTCATCGTCTTCTCAAAGACTCATCATTTTAAACTCTTAATATAAACTTGATTTCACAGAAATTGTTAAAGCTTTGCCATAAACTTTGAAACTTATTTAAGTCGTACTCAGTCCTGGTACCATCTTACAGAGGGGGCTTAATGGACTTTTAGTGGAGATAATACTTAGCAATTAAAAAATGAAAATATTAAGTTTTAAGAAAACTTATATATTTATGGACCTAGAGCTAAAACTGTAATTATTTCATACTTCATTGTTGCACCTTTACTCTTATTTATCTAAGGTGTCCATTTGCATAAAAGTGGAAATACCTTTTAATAAAAGAACATACTAATTAAGTAAACAATAATTGTCAGTAATACATGTTAGAAAACTAACAAAATAATTACAAAAAAGATACAGTTTGATCTTAATATATTTCATTGTCAATTTATATTTTTATGCAGATAAAACAGAGAATCAGTTATCAGTTCAGCTGGCAACAGTTGAAGAATACGATATCATTAAGTTATGGACAATAGTTGAAGTAGCCAAACCAGATCCCAGTGGAATGGATTCTGATTTGGGCCTTTCTCCTGGCGGAAAATTAAGAATGATCAGAAGTCTTACCATTAATCTACAAGACTGTATTGGACCGTGAGTATATCACGCATTCATATTTAATACAAAAGTTCATCTCATTTTATGATCAATTTCATTTATGTTATGTTAATTTACAAAAGTCACAATTTGTTGCAGGGAATTACAAATGAAAAATAAGGATCTTCCAGTTCGAGCGCTAGATGTTCAGTTTCTTCCAAGGAATTGTAATAACTTATTTGTTGGCACAGATTTGGTAAGAAATAAATTTTTAATAATTTTTAAAAGTACTGTTATCGATGTTATAATGATGAATAATGAGGAAATTCATTGATTTTTTTATTACAGAATTTGGTTCTGCATTGCAGTCGACATGGCGATAAAGTGAATCCCTCTTCTTTCAGAGCTGATACAGGTTTGATTTGCACTTTTTCATGTTTTTTTCTCCTTTCATAATTTTAGGATTATTAGCTTGAAATGTGATACATTAAATATCCAAAATATTCAAATATTTTTTTTAAAAAAAAAGCAGAAGCTGAATTCACTAAACTCTTCGTAATTAATTATTCTCTACTATTATGACAATTGCTCATTCAACAGTAGTCTTATTTGAGTGTTCTGTTTTCCTTATAAAGTACAGTATTTAATTAACAAGTTCATGTTAGCTGTAGTTGTTAATGCTATAACTTAGTAGGCTGACATCCACTAGCATAGCCTAGGGGGCGCAGGGGAACAGAGGGTGCGGTCTGTCCTGGGCTGACTTTTAGTCTAATGCAGTGGATGGGTAACTGGTGTAAATTATTCCAAATGGGGTAAAAATGAAAATCTCAGGGTTAATGAAGGCTCAATAAACATACAAATTTTGTATATTTGATGTGTATTGAGAGCTTGGCAAACTCAGGGACCGCCCTGAGCACCACAGCTTTTCTGCCATTTAATGTTATATGCATTTACTCCAAAACTACCTATCTTGAATTCTGTATAGTGTATATAATATTTAATGATAATTTAACAATTCTTCTTCATAATATGAAATGTGGAAAATTCTCAATTAGGTATGCCAAAATTGTGTCATTTTATAAATTATCATTTTATGTATACTATGAATTTAAAATAAAAAATTAAAATGATAGCTTTGATATTTAATTTCTTGAACACTTATTTTTCCTTTTTTCTATTCTTTCCTTCTTTCTTTAGATGCAGTTACTGATGTGACAACAGTTGATTTTTTCAAAAATGGACCACCTTATTTTCTTGTAAGAAATATATTTGCTTATTTGTTAATTACTTTAATGTCTAAACAATTTTGTTTGTCTAATGAAACTTTAGTTGATTTTCATAATTGATGGTGGTAGTGCAAGATAATTACAAGCCATATTCTTACAAGAGAAAGTAGATTATTAAGTGCTTAATAAATGTTTAGATTAGCAAAAAGCTTTCTTTAATCGAGAATGCAGGATAATCACAGTTGACTTTAAAGCAAGTTTCTAACATAAGATATATGTAAGTTTATTGTATATTTTCCTTCCATGTGATGCTTTCTAATTTCATATTTGAATAGTCTTTGTATATAATTTAGGAATATCTTGTGCACACACTTTTGATTAGTGCTTGTTTTATTTGTACTACAGTAAAACCTCATTAAGTCGTCTCTCAAGGGACCAAACATTTTTGACGACTTAAGCGGAGTGGGCATTTTTGAAAAAAAGAAAAAAAAACACTGAAATAAAGTATTTTTATGAATTGCTGTAGGATTCGGTGAGAAAAACAAGATTTTCAGAAATCAGTGCATGCAAATGAATGAGTGGAAAATAAAATTAAAAAAACACTTTTTATAGTTACCACATTTTAATCGTTTTAAACATTCTTTGAAACATTCCAGCCAACCGTTGCTGCCGCCGAAATCTTCAATGTTCAAATCCTTAGCAATTTCCATGGCTTTTTCTTTGAGAATCACGGCAGAAATCGGCACATTTTGCGATCTGGCATGTTTTAGCTATCGAACTAAAATCTCCTCGATCTCGTCAAACTTCGATTTCCTCATTCTCTTTCTTTTGTCTTTGCAGTCAGCTTCTTCAATTACTTGTTTCGATGAAAGAATATCGTTTAATGTAGTCCTGGAAATATGGTGTTCTTTGGCAAAAGCTCTTTTCAAAACATTTGATTTTTCAAAAAGTACAATTAAGTCTTTTTTTCTTTAAAACATAACGAGGTAACTTTTCGTTTCCCTTGCATGTTAAAAACGTAATCGAATCACAAAATTGCAAGAGAAAAAAATAGCCCTTATAGCGGGGCTTACTTGCTATGAAATGAAGTCACACTCAAAAGCAGTCAAGAAAAACAAGTCGCAGCGAGAAGTTGCTTTGAATGATTAGCAGTGAGATTCCAAGAACCCGAAGGGCTAGGAAAGGAATGAAGTGACAGGCGTGGTCGAAAATTCCATGTAAAGGCTTTCTTAAAGTGAAGGGGCGGGACTGAAAAGACAACACGATGGCATGCTAAATGGAGAAGAAAGATGCTTTTGGCCATTTTTGAGGGTGGCGATTTATCTGGAGTAGAATCAAATTTGGTGACAGGTAAAGGAGGGTTATTTTACATTATTGTGTATGAGAAGACCTTGTGACCAAAGAAAAAAGACGACTTATCCGGGTGATGGCTTAACGAGGTTTTACTGTATTTATTTTTACTTTATCACAGTTATTATCTAATAACTCATCAAAATCCACAGAACACTTACAATTTTGTAAGTTACAAATTCATAAAAGCATAATAAATTGATATATTAATTGTAAAAGAAACATAACAATGTGTTGCCCAAATTGTTTTGAAATTGTTGTCTCTCACATACGTAATTACAACCAAGACCGAATTGAAAATTTCTACAAAATATCAGCACTTAATCTTAACTTTTAATAGGATTCAGTATTACATTGAAATTAATATAAATGTAGAACATGGAATTAAATAGATTGGTGAATAATCATAAATTTCTAACATTCTGCCTTTCTACTGAGTTGTCTGTTGAATCAGCCTATTCCATCATTTCATTGGAATTCGTGTGAAAACAGTAATCATTAACCTGAACAGAAACTATTGTACAATTTTCGTGAAGTTTTCCTTCCATTTCCTGTTGTAAATTGTTCCTAAAAGCAATTTTTCTCCTTTTCTTTCTTTTTCTTAAAGGTTGGATGTCGTGACGGAAGCGTCAGACTACATGCTGTTACTAAAAGTGAGTACTTTTTTGTTATTTGTTAATTCTTTTTTTACTTTGGGTATCTTATTGGACTTTTGGTGTATCTAATAATAAAATGAAATCTTAAGTTGTCAGTCTTGTGGTCTAAACTGCTTTCAGAACTGTAAAAAAAAAAAATGATTTTTGCTCTCTTAAACTAATAAATTACCCTTTGTAGTGTTTGCTTAAAGTTAGTATCCAATAAATTCAGTTAATTACAAAATTCACTTTATTTTCTTTACTACTCCATAACTTCGTACAGGCAATATTTCGAACTCCTTATCCGACGTTCTTCCTCAAGCCTTTTCATGGGAAAAGAAAACTTTCTCCTTCCCAATACAAACATTAAATAAAATAAATTAACATTCAAGAATTCTAACGCAACAATAAAAAATGTGCAATGCTCCATGATGCATCCCAATTGTTCAAAATTCGTACATCCAAATTGTTCAAAATATTTAAAAACTTTTATATCTTTGAAGAAATCTAAACCAATGTCCGTTTTCGAAATTGAAAATAAAATTGTTTCCTTCTTGATTAAACTTTGCGTTAGAATTCTTGAATGTTAATTTATTTTATTTTATGTTTGTATTGGGAAGGAGAAAGTTTTCTTTTCCCATGAAAAGGCTTGAGGAAGAACGTCCGATAAGGAGTTCGAAATATTGCCTGTACGAAGTTATGGAGTAGTAAAGAAAATAAAGTGAATTTTGTAAATTCAGTTAATATGGTAAATTATATGTGAAAATGCCAATACCAAAAAAAATAAATGGTGGAATTTTAATACACTGATAAAATGGAGTAACGAAATTTTGTCTTAGATTTCTTCTTGGTATAGAAAATGGAAAGAATTTTAATAAAAGATGTAACCTTCATAATGAAAAAAATTTGTAAATATGTTATATGAGAAAAAATAAATAAATCTGGATCTTTGTAAACACTGAGTTAGCTTTGCATTGGAATAACCCCCACCCCATCCCCCAATTTTCATATTAGGAGAAATAACAAAGTACTATGTGATATCAACGTCACATGCGGCCACTATAAATAGGCACACCTCTCTCCCTAATCATCAGTAAATGTCTGACAGTGATGGGGAAACGTCGCGACAAAAGCCAATTTGACTGAGTGCAGACAGTTCGGGCTAGATGATAGATGCCAGTATTTCGAAAACAGACACACTTGTTGACTGTTCCCTTACCCTACAGGAAGGGTGTACAGGACTGGATTGACCATAAACAGCCATTAGCAGAAAGGCTCACATTGTTCAGACATGCGTGGTTGATTCCGGAGGTGAACATCAGCTGTCCCGACTGGACTCTCCGCAAGGACATACAGTACTAACACAGCTCAGCCACCAGTACAACAATAGTGCAGTTTGATTCATTTCTATATGCACCATGTTATGTTCGACCGGGTTTCCACAGCTGAACAGGGTACCTATGATAACGCCTATCACGGGTCAAGGAACACTGACAATGGACCCTCTACAGATGGAAGAATGTCATCTGAAGTGATGAATCCCATTTCCTGCTGCACCATGCTAATGGCCAGGTTCGTATTTGATGTAAACAGCATGAGTGTTGGGGTTCAACAGGCTGGTGGAGGTGGCATTCTGATCTGGGGACTTTGTCCCTAGCACATCCTAGGTCCGTTCGTTATCATCTCACAAACACTGAATGGTGAACTCTGTTGACCTTTTCCATCCATATCTGCAGGAAGTCTTCCCCAACTACAGTGCCACCATTCAAAAGGACAATGCACCTTTGTCATCGGGCTCATATAACTACAGAGTGGTTGAAAGAACAACGAATTCACCACTTTACCATGGCCCCAAGCAATTTAAAATGTGTGAAATATGCTAGAACAGGGTGTGAGAACTGCTGATCCTTCCCCACAAAATAGTGTGAACTAATGGAGTTGATGAGTCAAGTTCTGCATGGAGGATGTGCAACACCTTGTGGAATCTGTTCTAGGCGTCTGCGACTTATGATTGTACCAAAAGGAGTATCAATGCATTATTAGGTAGGTATTCCTAATGCAAAGCTAATACAGTGTATGTATGTTATATCTACACATATACATAACATGCATTCATATAAAACTTCAAAAAAATATATAGTTGAACTTGGTAATCTATGTGTCCTGTTTTAAATCAAGGCAGATTTCATGAGCTATTAACAAATAAAGTTGTTGTGTTATGGCTCTTAATCGAGAATATTTTAATTTAAATATATCTTCCCCACATTTCTTGAAAAATTTCCACGTTGAATTTTTATTCAGCTTACATTATAATTTTTTTTATGAAATATGGTTAAAAACAAATTTTGTCACTGTATATCCTTTATATCCCAAATATATCTAAATACATATATGTGGTTTTTTTTGTTTGTTTTTTTGAAATTATAGGTAAACCATTACTTTCCTGGCCAAATGCTGCACAAGGAGAGGAAATTTTAAAAGTGCATTGGTCAACATGCAAAATTAACCAATTCTTTGTGTTGGATAATGCTTCCAACATTTATGTTTGGGATCTGGAGAAAAGCTTGTCATTTCCAGTCTCTGTAAAGAACTTCACAGAAGGAAGGTAAGTTTTAACATGTTAGAAATTGGAATAATACGTTATAAACTTCCTTTAACTCTGTCATATTTAAATACATTTCATTGCTTTTAATGCATCATTGTTGGGAAAGAAAATTCTATTGCTTATTTTCTTTCTATTATAAATTTGTTATTAAGTATTTGACAAAATTCAGTCATTCAGTTCTCAATTTAAATGGTACGGTCTTTCCTTTTGTTACTGTTTCACTTTACAAATAAAGGATGTTCTATATACATTTATGGTTTACCAAGAAATTAGGAATGGGACGGGTTATGTTGTCATTCAACCAAAAAAAAAAGATTGTGTCCTTTTCCATATGGGAAGAGTACAGAAACAAAACTATGACTTTGTAACCAAAAAAACAGAAATTCTATATTTCTTCCATTTTCAGATGCAATTGGGAGGGGAGGGATTGTAACCCTACCAATTCCCTCCTCGTTAAGCCAATGAAATGTTACAATATATTTGCATATCAGGAATTTATAAGATTTAATCTGTCATCCCTAAATTTAAATGAAAGAAAAAAAATATAAAGACCCCTTCTCTTAGAGAAAGCAATTAGAAGGATGAAAAAAGACATAGCTGTTTGTCTCATATTTGTGTTTACATCCATATGGGGGAAACACTGCTTCTATATTTTTATTTGATTCTTTATATATCTTCTTCACAGGATCATTGTCAGAAATCAAAACAAAGAAGACATGGTCTTTTTGGTATAATTCACCTGTTTAATGAGTCTAATGGGACTGTTTTAGCTTCACAAAGGACAATGTTGGTGGTTATCAGTAGTTTGGTTGGTTGGTTGGTGTTTTATGGCGCAAAAGCAGCTGCGGCTAAGCTGCGCCATATCATCAGTAGTTTCATTGAGGACACTGTTAGCAGATGAATGTTTGATCAGAATCAAGCAGCATGCATTTAATAGTTTACGTGTAAGTAATAAAGGAAAACCACAAAGATGACTTTTTAAATCCAATCCATAAGAATTCTATTGAAAGGCAGCTGCAATTAATATCAATGTTTGAGATAAACCATCTTAGTTTCTTCTTCATAGCTTCACTGTAGATAGCTGTTGATGTCATTGACATGTCATCTCTTGTGGAATTGAGAAAAAAACCAAATGGACATTGTGAATGCTTGCAAAAATTGGGTAAACTTACTGAAAGTATTAGTTGAACTAACAATGTGGTCATTAATCTATTATATTCCCTCATTTTAGAAGTTATATAATAGATTAGAGATAGTGTGATACTATCCCAAACAATCCTTCTTATATTTGGTATCAAACTTTAAAACTAGAATGTCATCACTTATAAACATTTCACATGAATATGGTTCAAAGCTTTGTAAACTGTAATACATGTTTCAGTGTTTATTACTGACTGAGCTTAGGAAGTTTCAATAAGTGCTTAAGACATAAGACATTTTAACAAGTCTGTGGCTTCAATAACAAGTCTCTAGCCTTTTTTAACAGTCATTCTAATTATGGATAAAGCAAATGTCTGAACAGTGTGATCAAGTAAGGATGCACGATTTTTCTATAGCCCATTCTGTAGAAAAGGAAGTTGCCCTTCCCCCAATATTTTGAGGGTGAAAAAATAAAACTAAATATGAGTCGACAAGCATTATTCACTTTTGACCCCCACCCCCCCACCCCAATCGAAATGGTGAAATTCCGGTAATGGGGGAAGTGTTTAGTTGAGTCTGTTTTAATAAACTCAGCTAGAGCCTTGAAAATGAAACTTTAATTTTCTCCATTATGACATTTTCTTCTTCTCACCAGACCTATTGAGTTTTCCATTACCTGCGTTTTCTTTTCAATCTTTTCTTGCAGTTGCTGAGAATCATTACCTCATTCATCTTGTATTCTTAATGTTGCATGCATCACTTCTCCCTTTAGAAGGTCATGTTCTATTAAAATTCTTCTATTGCTAAGTATTACCCTCCTGGTCAATCAGTCTTTGCTCATTGAGTAGTTGAGGGTGTATTTTGATTAAAGCTCTGTATAAGCATGGTCTAATAGCAGCAGAAATCATTCTCTTCTGAAGCACCTGAAACGTAGGCAAAACATTAGTGGGATGGTTGAATTAACAGTTCATGATTACTTTATTTACAAGTCGTCCTTTGTTTGGTTAAGATGATCCTTCCTGCATTTTCTTCAATCTTCACAATGGTTATCGATGACTTTTAATTACATTTAGAAAGCACAGCAAGAAGTAGGGGAGAGTTGGCTGGCAAATTTCGTGGAGTGCCTGGGGTCTGTGAGGTCATAACACCTGTAGTCATTTCTGCTTCTCCCATCAGTTTATTATTATTATTATAAATACTTTGTGAGTTTTTTTTTTATTTAGTAAATCTTAGAAGGTTCACAGAACAAACAAAGTATTATTGACAAAGAAACAGAAATTCACTGTTCCAGTATTTCATTTATATATTGAATGTTGTTATTCTTTAATAGGGTTCTTCATTTTCATATTAATAACACATTGGATTTGACTAACAGTGGAAGCTCAGTATCAGGATCCCAACTGGTAAGAATTAGAAAATAAATCCTATTCATTACGTATCACGCATACACACATTGCATGTGTAATATTAACAAATATCAGTCACTAAAGAAATGAAAGTAGCAATTTTTTTATTTTTTTTTCAGATTCATATTAAAGTAAATGAAGTTGAACAATATATGAATTTACAGTTTCACATTACATGCATGAAATTTATTATTAAAAAAAAAATCACTAAAAACATCTTCACACTCGCTCTAATTTGGAAAGTTTTGCTTGGCTTAAACCAAGTGAAAGAGTTTTGAATTCTAGAGGAATCTGGAGATTTCTATTTATTTTGTAGAATAACTGAACAGTGGCAAGAAAAGAACCAAGTCTTAAGGATTTCATTCTGTAAATGAAATTTCTCTTAACAAAATAATTATTTCATTAATTATTATTTTTTTACTATACATTAGGAAATGAAAATAAAGCACCTGAATAGAATTGCCTTTTCGGATTCAATTTCCCAAATCCTCCTCATAATCGAATCAGAAAAGGCAATTCTATTCAGTAGCTGCTGCATTATTTTCCTTTCCTACTGATTTTCACAGACGTTAAATTTATTATTATATTATAATTACTATACATTGTCCGAAGATTATTATTTTGGTTAAATATATTTTGTTTAAAACTTCAGTTTTTATATGAAAAAAATCCCTGATCTATATGATTTCTATAAAAGCTTTACCAATTTTTTACAGTATTTATGATAACTGTTAACACATTGACTGCTGCCATTGTAAGGGTTAGCGATCCCCAGATGCCACTAGATTATTTTACCACTTTTTAGCGGCCCCTAGATTAAGCTTGCCTGTAAAACATAGGGGACCTCTCTTGCTTTTATACTTGCTGGATGTCCCACTCTATAGTGGCCAAATGGTTAGAGATATTAGAATGAAACCTTCACCATTGTGTTCAGCATCAAAAAGTAGGCGACCACGTCCAAAAAAATCAGACCTCTAGGACCACTCCCTGACTGGATTTTGGGGGGGTCAAAAGTGGTCGCTTCCGATAAAAGAGGAAAACAGCGATAGACGTCCCCCCAGTATCGACCCTTCTGAATACATTTTGTTTATAAAATTGTGTATATTATGGGGCCGCTTTGCTTTTGACACTTGTCTAAAAGCATTAAGTTATCTTGTTTATATATGGGAAAATAAGAAGTCAGCTCATATCATATTTCAACTTCCCCCTTTCCCAACCTGCTCAAATGAACTCAAGACTCCATGTAGGCTGCACATCTGGTTAAATTGCTGCTCTAAGTGTCTCCTCGATACTAGATTTCAGAGGTTTTTTTTATGATTTCATCAATAAGGAAATTATGGTAAGGAAATCAAAATAAAAGTAAATAGGATATAATAAAGGATGTATTTTTTTCTTTATTAATAAAAAAATGAAAGTAAATTCTCAGAAAAAATGTATGCAAAATCAAATTGGGTGTATGATCAAGGAACTTTTAATTTTTTCAAATTCTGAATTACCAATAGTCAACAAACTTCGAGAATCTAGTGTTTTTCAAGGCCCTAACACATCACTAATTATTATAGGGAGGGAAAAAAAAACAAAAGTTCAGTGCCAACAATTGTTTAAGACAATTCAAGGTGTCTACTGAGATGCTGCACACAATACAAGTTTCCCCTTACGAGCGCTGGCAGCGTACTGATCGATAGTGTTTGTCTAGCCACACAACATGGTGCCATGTAATCAACATGCCTGCTAGTAGCGCCATCTAGACAGACCCGTATAGTTAGCAGTGAATGTGTTAAAACTAATGAGGTTTTGTACCATTGAAATAAATAACTATTTGTATCCATTACATATCTTTGCTTAGCTTCTTCCATTTATGAAATGCCTTACCTCTTCTTTTGCTTTGAAGTAATGAAGATAAAGTCAATTAGAATGTAGAATTTCTCCCATGTTAACATTTCTTCATAGGTTTAAGTATTTGTTAATTGCTATTATTTTTGAATTAATTATTATCAATAGATCAGAAACAATAGATCCAAGCATGTTCTGAGAGTTGGGCAGAAGCAATTCCAATTAAAATAAAGTAAAAAATATTACTATTAATGCAATAACCAGTATCTCATAACAGTTTCTGAATTAAGTGATGCAATGACAAGCCAAAGACCAAACAACAAATCCATGCAGTGTATCATGGTTTTGTTTTGTTTTTTAAGACAATACTTGGCATAAAATTTGTTCAATTTTAATTTTTTTTATTAACATATTTATTGCATAACATATTATTTTATTTTTTTTAATGTTAAAAATTGTTTTATTTCTTTTTATTTCAATTTTGAAATCCTTATTCCTTTTAATTTTCTAGGCCATCACCTATGATACCGGCGTTGTTGAAATACATCAGATTGGTAAAGAATTCACTACAAATGATAAGAAAGAAGTGGACGATTTTCTTATCTTCTTAAATGATTTGTGTTTTTAAATTTTAAACAAGTGCTGTTATTGTATTATGATTTATTTAACTGTAACTTCCTCTGTTTTCCCATAGTGTCTTTACAATTTGCCAGAATTTTGGGAGGAAATCTGTGTCATATCTTCTTTCATTTTACAAGCTCTGAAGCCGACTTGTGCTGCTCTTCCATTTTGAAAATTTAGCTTTGATTTCTTTTTCATTTTACAGTTTTTCAAATCAAGCACATAACGAGTGAAAATAAGTTCAGAGTCAGTGCTTTTTTTTTCTAAAAGAGCAGCATTTCAGAAAGGGATTCAATCAAGCTTGTACATATATATTTTTACTGGAAATATCTCAGCTTTATGAAGAAGTAAATTAAAAATACTAAAAAAATATGGAAGTCATTTACTGTGAAGATTTTCTCAACCATCACTAGGATAGATGGTCATTTGTTTTTAGAAAACAAATCTTTTTGCTCTTAAAGTATAAAAATCCCAATTCATTAAAAAAAAAAGAAAGAAAGAAACCAACCTTGAAATTCATTGATTTGCCAACTCTTTGTTATCAAATCACATGATGTTCCATGTGTTAATTTGACAAATAAGATTGAGGGTAGGGGTGATTAATTAGATGAAAAGAGTATTTAAAAAACAAACAAAAAAATCAATGTACAAATAGATAATACTAGGTAAAACTTTTATTATTTATATTTGTTTTTATTTACTGGTACCAGGAGCCTAGACTATACTGTCACATCATGCTTTCTGTAACTGTTAACCATCAAAAATAGTAATGATAAATCAAAAAATTTTAAGTAAAATTTAAAAAAAAAAAAAAAAATGTACTAGTCTCAAAATTAAAAAAAAAAATCAACCGAAATGCACCAATTGGTTAAGCGAGCCAGCGATACCAACATACCTAGCCCCTATCACTGATATTCCATGCTAGAATTTTTCATATGATTCAGATAAGTCACATCAACTGAACCCTAAAGAAATATCTATCTACCATTACTTTTTTTAACTATTTACACCAATATTACCTTCTGTTATGTAACGGGGGAAGTTGTTAAGCAAAGTATTAAAATAAATATTAAGCCTTGTGTACTTAATCTAAAACTAATTCCTGTAAATAATTCTACATCATATATTTCACCATTCTAAGAAATATTGCATTCTACTGAGACTTAATTTTGTATTCATAAAATTTCTTTTAGGACGACGTATATTTTGAATAATATAGTTTTCCTATGATATTTTTTTTTTTTTCTGAAAGCGTTGTTTGACCTAAGATACCTTTTCAGGATATATTTAGTTTTATTTCGAATTTTGAAGATGAATGAACTCCTCCTTTGCCAAGGAGCAAATAAGGAAATGTTGTTTTATTGATTACAGGTGAAATAAATACAAATTTCCACAATTCTTAGGAAAAATTCACTGATGTAGTCATATCAGGAGCAAACAAGAATCTGCTCCCAGCAGACAAAAATGCACTGGAGGGTATTTAATGTACAACTCAAGAAATGAAACTTGGGGAGGGATTTGCAATAAATACACCGAGGTGCAGAAATTAAGGATGGAAAACCTAATTGCAAATATTTCAATAAAATATTATATGAAATATTTTGATGAAACTTCGTGGATATATACTTTGACTTGTTAAAATTGGGTAAAATAAAATAAAATTTGCATTTTGATCAGGAGGAATGTGTTGCAAACATAGTAGTGTCTAGGCTTAGACATTGGATTCTTCTCGAGATTACTAACATAATTGCATGTCACTTGTAATTACTTTAGATGAAAAGAGTATTACCATTACGCTTCCTATAAGATGGTTCAGAAATCAATCCAGAAAATGCTTGCATTTCTTCTTCACTTTTCAGCTCATAGATGGTTCTGGAATTTAGTTGATGATATGTCTTAAAGCAAACTGTGAGGAGTTCAAGTCTAGGTACCCGACTGACCAGTAATTATTTGGGTAACTTTTGATTTACACGTATTCCTTAGCAAGCCTCACTGTATGAGGATCAGCGTTAATGTCAATATATGTTAATTTTAAGTTAATTATTGGTTAATTCAATATTTGTGGGCAACCAAACTTCAATTATCAAGAAAAAGGGAGATATGATCATCGATCATATAAATGCTCACAATTATCCTGTCACATTAAAAATTGTTCCTTTCAATGTACTGCAATGGTTTTGGATCCTATCTTTCCCATATTTTTGGTGACGAGAATTATTTGACAGCAAAAATATCACTTCATCTTCGGAGAATATTCATATCTGTTCAAATGATAATATGGAGACATTTGAAACAAAAAATTGTAGCCAACGGCAATCATTGCAATGCCAAATCATCAAAGATAGATTGGTACATGGACAACTGTTCTACCAGTGTTCCTATTTTTCATCTGTTGTGCTGTATTAGAACATCTGCATACGGTCTTTAATAAATTCATTTGATAACGATATATATGCAACTTCTTTATTTTTCTTAAATGAAGCAAACTAAGTAAAAACCTGTAATTTTCTTAATGTATGCAACCCTTTGTTATCAATATTCAGGAATAGTGTTTGCCTGTATAACACTTGTATTTTTAGATGGTCAATTTGGTGAATATTTCTGAATATGGAAATTTTGTTCTTCACAATCTGTTGCTCTAAATAGTTTTAAAAGTTTCATTTTCTAAATATTGTTTTCCACCTATGACTTAGCCAACTTGTCAAGAACAATTTATTGGTATTTTTAATGATGTTCTCGCCCTTTGTGCATTATTTTAAATTTGGGCATTACTTTCATCACTACCTAAAGTGCTCACGCCGAGAGTTGAAACTCCCAGAATGCAATGCAGATTATAGATTTTCCTTTCCTGGCCGTTCGCTAACATTCAAATAGAAGAGAAGCGACCTCTTCTATTTGAATGTTAGCGAACAGCCAGGAAAGGAAAATCTAGAATCTGCTTTGCATTCTGGGAGTTTCAACTCTCGGCGTAAGCACTGTAAATGTGGGCAGTCATTTTTAACAGGAAAAAGTAACAGATTACATAAACACTTCTTTTTCCCTCTCATTTGAAATAAGTTAACATTTTTGACATTCTTGGAAGTGCCTTAGTACTTAAATAAACTGTAAATAATTATATTAAAAAGGATGTAATATTATGTATTTCACATATTGTAAATAACTAATGTAAATAGGATATTTATTTATTTATTTGTAAATCAACTAAAAAATAAGAATCATGTCTGATCACATTTTATGTAATTTCCAAACATTTATGTGACCTTAACAACATGTTTCCTTCATTGAGACGATGAAATTAACTTACCAGCATTTAAATAAAAACCTTTATGCAGAGTGCGGTTTTGTCATTTAATGATTTTGTTTAAATCTTATGGGTCATTAAAATATGGGGATGGGACGATTCAGCATCGTCGTTTTATCGCCGGCCACAGCTCAGTTCATTGCCAGCCGTAATTCAGCACCAAGTCAAAATGAACCAAAATTTTTAGGATAGTTTTAAATTGTTTTATTTTAATATAGTTATGCTACGTGACCTGATAAAAATGTTGTCAAATGGAAGTGATACTAAATACAAATAACCAAAATTTATTGCTTAAAATTAGCATTATTTCATATGTTTACCATATTACATTTTTATGTGCAACTTATTTGTTTAAATGGCTACAAACAATTAATGATATACTTATTCATTTTATTTGTTCAGTTGCATTATAAAATATATATACTTAATTGAAAAAAATGTTTAAAAATAAAAAATAACAATGTATGTAATTGAAACAAACCAAATTTTAAAACTTTTATAAATAAACTTAATTGAAAAGTTTAAAATGTGTAATTATGGGCTATTCCGCGTAGATATTCGATGGCATCTCTACTGCGAAACTCAAGACACTATCCTTCGTATTCTTTCATCAGCTTGTTGATATTTCCGAAGTTAGAGAGGTGGTTAGTGTCCAGCAATAAGTTGTTCATAATATGAATCATGCCTTTTTGCGCTTTTCATGCATATAGTTATGGTAGAATAGTTTTTTTTTTTGTTGTTGTTGTTGTTGTTTATTTAATAGTCGTGCAATAAGCAGATTGTAATATAAAACAAAGATTTTATTAATTTGTGAAAATTCGTTTTTTTAAAAGTAAGATGTAAGGTAAATTCCTTATAATTTAAATAGCGAGATAAGGGAAGCATTTTTTTTTTTTCAAGTTCACATCGTAAGACCGAAATGGGATATATCCTAATCCTCAATATAATTCTTAATATAAACAAAATATAAATAGTGGAGCGGCGCTGATACGTCCTAGACCATTAAAATATCACGTTATAACTTGTACTGAATACACCTTTTAAACAAAGTAATAAAGTCCTTCAAATACTCATATATATATATATATATAGTATTTAAAAAAATAAGTAACTTAAATTAAAACTATATATTTTTTCTTTATATGTCATTATGTTAACAATTAAAAAAATGAGTTCAATACAGGTTTAGTTACCATATTTTCATCCTATCAAAATCTGTTCTTAAGAATTTTTTTTTTCTTTTTCCTACACTGCTGGCCATTTAAAGTGCAACACCAGGAAGGATGCATCTGATCAACCCGAAATTTGCAGGATGTGAAGATCATGGGAGGACATGTAAATGAGTAACACTGCAGCACATATGCAAATAATGTAGCAAGTAACACCCTGGAAGCAGTATAAGAGGAGAACAGAGAGCCACTGTGCAGTATTGGATTGTGTTTGCTCACAGTTTTTAGTGCAAAGACGGCTTCAGTATGCCTCGTCAAAGAATACGGCAGCTATACCAACAGGTTTCCAACTTTGATCTGGGGAGAATTGTGGCATATTGAGACTGATTATCCTCTCGAGAAATTGATGTTCATGTTGGACGAAATCACAGACGTGAAAGATCCCAACAGTCCCATCCCACCACCGAACAGGGACAGACATCATTGTTATTACGGATCGTACAGCCATATCATAAACCCTGGCTCAAGAATTAAGGTGTGTTGCACAGCAACCAGTCTCCGCACATACTTTCTGACCTTGTCTGCAGCATCAGGGAATTTTGGCAAGGCACCCATTGCTTTGGTTACCTATCACTGTACACCACAGGCGGCTGCAATGGTGCACATGGAGGGATGAATGGCAAGACATTCTAATGAATTCCGTTTTTTTCTGATGAATCCAGTTTCTGTATGCAGCACCTTGATGTGTCTAGCAGCACTGAGATAAAACACTGAGTGAGTCCTGCATTATGCATCACCATACCAATCTGGCACCTTGCATTATGGTGTGGGGTGCCATTGGATTCCAGTCCCACTGGCACCTAGTATGCATTCTCGATACTTTCAACATCCATCATTACATCTGAGGTGTTGGAGCCTGTTGTTATCCCTCATCTTCAGGGCCTGCTTGGGGCCACTTACCAACAGGACAATGTGCAACCACACATGAATGCAACATCCAACAATTCCTGGATGGCCACTGTTCAACTTCTTCCGTGGTCCGTTTATTCTCTGAGGGTATTGCCTGTTGAACACATCTGGTCCATGACTGCACAAGAACTGGCACACCACAGACTACCAATGGCTATAGCAGACGAACTCTGATACTGAATACTTGGACTGAATACCCCAAACAAACATCCAACATCTCATCCTCTCTATGCTGGGGTCATGTAGCAGAAGTTATTGTCACCCATGGTGTCTACACAACATACTAATTTCTTTATGTTCTTCAAGTCACACCAAGCTGTAACTGTAATCATTTCACCTGTGAACGAAAAGTTATCAGTAAAATAAATATGGCTTTGATAGCTCTGGTCTTTCATAGTGTTGCACTTTGAATGGCCAGCAGTGTATAATGAACCAAAAAAATTGTATCATTCTCCGAGTTCTTACCAAATGAATTAGCTGTTTCGATGTCACATTAGTGCCATGGCTTTCTGTTGTGTCTCGAATTGTTGGATGTTGCATTCCATGTGTGGTCATGCATTGTCCTGTTGGTAAGTGGCCCCAAAGATAAGGGTTAACAACAGGCTACAACACCTCAGAGATTGTACAGAGAATGAATACCGAGTGCGAGTGGGACTGAAATCCAATGGCACCCCATACTGTATCGCCAGGTGCCAGACCGGTATGGCGATGCAAAATGCAGGACTCACTCAATCATTACTGATTGCGGTGCTGTAGACAGAAGCATTCATCGGAAAAAAACAATGTCATGCCAAAGAAATGTGAAATGTATTAAAGTTGCATCAGTAGAAGCAAGGAATTTGAAGAAATGTTTTATGTGATTGGTATTGCTTTTCTATAACTAAAAACCAATCGACAACAATATCTGAAACATTATTAAGTTACAGGTAAGGATTAAAGACCCTTTATGCAATCTCCTTAGGATATTAAATAAAGAGTAAAAAAGCTGTCAACCTGTTCAACCTGCATTAACATTCTATTGTAGAATCTTATTCTACAGTAAGATGTTGTGAAGTATAGAAAAGAAAATAGGATAAAACATTTTATCAAATGTTTATTTTTTTTCCCCTTTTATTTATTTCATCAATGCTCGTTAATGTCTTCTCATTCAAGAAGTTGTAACTTTTCCAAGTGCAACAAATAATCCAGGGTTTGGTGAACCGTGTGTAGGCTTTCAACAAATGTAGGAAAATTCCCTTAAGAAAAAAAAAAAAAAAAAAAGCCCCTTATATTGTCATTAAAAGAATGAATTTATTTTTAGTAGCCATTTATTAATTAGGATTCAAAAATGGTGTCGCTGCTTTAATGTTGATTTCTTTATTTTTGGTTGTTACTTTATCGCTACTCTGGCAACAAGTGATTAGTTGTTCAATACAAAATCCAATAGAAAATTTAGATAACCTTAACTGCCCAACGTCACCATATCTCTTACTGAAACAATGACAGAAGAAAATCAACACTGTTCAAAACCTCCCTCTCATTTTATTTGTTTGTCTTCCATATGATGCAGCTTTGAATTTTTGAATGGAGGATTAATTCTTATGTATTCTTATAATATCTTATGGAATCATCCCAATGGGTTTAGCAGAAACAGGCATGAACAGCACTGTTTTGGTATGTAATGATATTTTCCTGGAAATTTTTAAGAACCATGACATCTTTAGATATTACACAATACAAAAAATTAATAACTGGTTAATCACGTGAACTGTTCATGATCACCATGGCATGCATGTGTTCTGATAGAACAGAATGTTGTACCGTCCGTGTTGTCAGTATTGGCTTGCAAATAATTTACCTAACAATGACTTAATTTTTACAATGGCCACTAAATTTGCTGGATTTGAATCTTGCAGAACATACATAGAATTTCATCAATCAACAGATCCAGTATATGAATATTCATTGGAATCAATCAAATACAACACTCATTGGTCTAAGGATGCAATTTGATGATGTGATACCGTATATCATTTACAATAAAAAGGTCTTAAAACATAATACAGTAGGACCTTCCGTGTCCACTGATTCAATATCTTTAGTTTACCATGGCCCAAAAAAGGAAAAAAACATTGAAAATTAAAGAAATAAATGGTTCATGTGCCAAGCGAGAGCAAGACATAACATGGTGAAATCCAATAGACCAAACACGGTTCCGTCTTGGGTTTCCGGCACGGAAAATCCAAAAATAGCTCAATGAACCTTTAATTGTGTGCAGTTTTATGCTTCTTTTTCTTGTTATATGTCCTTTCCGCACATTAAATTTGACTATTATGTACATGGTTTATTACAATGATAACGGAAGTTGCCAATTTTTGACACAAGTTGAACAGTTCCTGAGAAAACATGAAATAACCACATTAACCTATACATGCTCTGTAATGATCTCTACTGAAGTGGAGTGTTTGATGAAACTACAGGAAAAAAGCCAGTGGATACAGATCACTAACTTCACTGTAGTAAACAGCATACAGCTTTGGTGGATGTTGGCAAGAGGTTTTGTTAATCTGTGATTTCAATAAAAACCACAGTGTGTGTGTGTGTCAAGACTGGCATGAAATGACGTTAGCACTTCTGATGAAGAAAAAGGTAACAGTTTAGAGTAAAACTGAAGGAAACAGCAGTCAAAAACAGGGATGGATGATACTTTTTCTGACCCAAGTTTTGTAGTTGGAGCTGATGCCTTTTTTTTTTTTTTAAATGTAGAGTAAAAA
The DNA here is from genome assembly GCA_023159025.1 of Thereuonema tuberculata. NCBI lineage: Eukaryota > Metazoa > Arthropoda > Chilopoda > Scutigeromorpha > Scutigeridae > Thereuonema > Thereuonema tuberculata. The sequence goes on from JAFIDM010069774.1 coordinate 38,908, forward strand.
CCAATGTCAAAAGTACTATTAAATTCTTTATCATTAAAATAATTATTTATGCAATTAAAAAAAATATATTTTTGCATCACTGACCATTTTACACCAAAGGCAGATGCCTCTATGACATCTATGGTATTTATATACCGTATTTACTCACATAATTTTCCCCATCGCGTATTTTCCCCACCCCCCAGTTTTTGTGGATTACAAAATTCAATTTTTATTTTTATCACATAATTTCCCCACCTCTACTTCAACGCGTTTCCAACATGATCTTGACTGGCGGTGAACTCACAACGACGCAACAATGTACCGTTACTTCCGCATTTCTCTATCCCACGCTACTTTAGGGGAAGATTCCACCCCCACCCCGGTCAGTACAAGAGCAGACTCCTTCTGAATCAGTACAACAATTTCGAGTGTTTTGTGAAAACGTGAAGTTCGCGAATAAAGTTAAGTTCTCTATTAGCAGGCAGCTGATGCTGACGTCATGCAGTGAGCAGCTATAAAGATGGCGGGCTGCGCTGCGTGAGTTATGAAATTACGTCCCAGTCGCACACACACTTTCGTGCATGCCTATTGCTTAACTGTACTTTGAAGAAAAAACAAATGTTGAGATGTGATTTCTTACATTTTAAATGTTGCGTGTTAATAAAATTGTTGTTAATTATATTTCTTGCTTTAAAAATCAATATTTAACATGGTTTTCCTTACACTTTCACCATATTTTTGTTCCTCAAATTGAAAAACATCGCGTAATTTCCCCACCCCCTTTTTTTTGTCAAAATATTGATGAAAAAAAAGGGGAAATTATGCGAGTAAATATGGTAGATATGGTATTTATGAGGATACTCTGAAAAGATGGAACAGTGCTTAATGAGATAGTTAAAGAAAAGAAACACCTGGAACTGCAGGAGGCACTTGGTGGTTGGGGGTCAGTGATAACATGCTATGGTTGATGCCATAATCTAAATCAAAATAGTGCAATTATGAGAAAGGAGCCGAGGCTTTTATCTTCTCCTACTGGGCTATGAAATGAAACAACTTTTAACCCAGTTCAGCAAAGAGAAGCTGAGCAAATGCAGTTGTGGTGAATTAGCTAGAAATTAGATAATACAGGAAGGGTCCCTCCCAGAAATAATAAATAGACAACAGAAAGAGAAGCTGTATAAAAAGGATGCAGTCTAAAAACCTCAAATGAAAGTTTACTTCATTTTCTTAAAAAAAAAATTAAAAAAAAAAAAAGACTTATTGAAATATATGTATGAGACTGCCTTCTATAGTATGTTTTGCATCCAATGTTTTTAGATGTCATATGATTATAAAAGGAGATTACATGACGTTTATTTTATTTATTAATCCATCCATCCATAGTATTCTGTCCGGATACAGGTCCAGTTCTACGGAATTCACGGAGGAACTCCCAGAAACACCTGGGGAAAGATACTGGGGGTGTTTCCCGTTGCCTTCCCCCAGGACGCCATTAAAGAATGACGTCAGACCGAAGAGAAAGAGAAGAAGAGGCTGACAAACAGGAAAGGAAATTTTTGAAACATCCATGCTCACAACCGGGATTTGAACCCGGGCGCCGGCAGACCGCTGCCTGAGACCGCTCGACCACACCGGCGCGGCTATTTATTAATAAGGAAATTAATTAAAAGTCAATTTTGCTGCATCCTTATTTTTGATGTTAATAGAACAAAAATTTTTTGAGTAAAATCTATTGTAAAAACTTCAAAGTAAACTAATATTCAAAGTATCTAATAAGAAATGAGGAATATCATCAGTATTTGGATGGCTCTCGGCATTGACTTGGGATGTTGGAGGAGTTATTTTTGTTGATGTAGTTGCTTTTCAACTTCCTGAGTGTAATGGATCACAAACAAAAGCTTCTGTTTTACTCACTGTTTTTGCTAAATTAGTGAACAAAGAGAATGGTATACTGTGTATTTTATTAGTGAAATAGTAGTAAAATATATAAATAAATTTATATTCTAGATGGATCTTTTACATAAATGCAAAAGCACAAATAAATCAAAATTTACGTCGCAAAATGTTGACAAATTTTTCATTATCACTGTACAGCTTTTATTTATAAATATTAGATAGTTAAAAAAAAATGAAATTATATAAAGCAAATATAAGTAAAGAAAACACAATATACAAATAAACCGTTGTACATTTATGTGATAAGGGTTCTCTAAAATAAACCATTTTATAGAAATTGTTAAAGAACTTTTCTTCTCATCGGTATTCAAAGGTTTCGCTACTATATTACATATGATATCTTTTATCTTAAATCACAGTATTTTTGTCATTTCTTCTTCAACAAACATTATTTTTGAATCTACTGTTTTAAAAATAAAAAACTCTAAACTTAAAAAGTTCTGCCACAGATGATAATTACTCTTAACATATCTTGTATATTAAACTTTTATATATTTACATCATAATCAATAAAGAATAATGTACTATTGCAGAAGTGCTTAAAGTGTTTTAACAGTTAAACGTAAATGCTGGTCTCTGAAAAATAATAATTACACAAAATATACAAATCAACAAACAAATAACATTTTGTAAAAATATTACTTTTAAAATATAATTGCTTGCTTTGCAATGCAAAATTTAACAAAATAAAGACAGTACGTAAAGTTATATTGTGAAAATATTTTCCTATCATTTAATTACATGAGTGCAGAATACTTGATCTTTGATTTACTGGCAGTTATTAAAAGTAAAATAAATGACAAAATTAAAGACGTAAAAGAATTTGTATTCTATATGACATTTCTGAAGTGAAACAAAAGTCAGTTAGGCTTTTTATCAATGCTTCAAAATTTAAAATCAAGGGCAATTGAAGGTCTTTCAGCATAATAATGTTACAGAATCGTTTTATTTCATTTTGTAAGGATTTTTTTTTTTTTTTTCCTACCCCAAAAATTTTAAATGACGACATTCTCTTGGAAGCAAGTTTCCAAATTTTGTTGGAAAGATATCAAAAAGGAACTGGAAAAATTGTAAGATTGACAAAAAGAAATAAAGAGGCTTTGCATTTGCTAAGTACACAAAGGATACGGGACTCATTAGCATCAAAAAATGAAAATAGTATGGAAGGGTATTACTCTTAAGATTTAATATAGAACGATTTTGTTTTTTTACACTGGTTTCAACTCTAAAAATTTGACAGACTAAACTGTTGTATTCTAAACCAAATTAAGGAATGAAATAATTTGGGCAAAGTATTTGCAAATATATTATTTTTTTTAATCTTTGTTGAATGCAAGCAAAAGCTGTCTATAAAAACCAGAAATCAAATTGGTGTTCTCTCTTAAAATATTTAATAAATATATTTGTTTGACTTGATAAATATTAAATAAAATGAATTTTCTATTCTAATTAAATCTTAATTTGGAAACTTTGGTTTCTTAACTAATTTATGAAACAAACACTACTTAAATTCATTAATGACTGAGAATTTGAAAAATGTACTTTAATGCTTGTTAACTTGCATGATAAAAAGATTCCTTTAAATAAATTCCTTAAAACTTAAAAACTGAAGGGTGCAAGACGCTTAAATATTTTTAGTGTTTATAGAACATGTACTGAAGAAATACGTTACAGAAGAAAAAGGTGAATTTTCAGTACTTTAAACGTTAATGGGATGTTATTCCCTTCGCTAATCTGCTTTGTTATTGTTAAAATAGTATATTAAAAGCTAAAGAAGCTATATTAAAAAAGAAGAAGAATTTGAATCTATCAGTTTTCAAATAATATATACTTCACTTTTAACTTATCTATTGCTAAAAATTGGTAATTTGCACATGTAGGAAATAATTAAAAGAAAAAGGAATTTCTTTTTAACTGAATTCCCAAAACTGTTAATAGAGAGACTTATTATACACAAACTTACATTAAATTTAATCCTATGTAACAAGTCTTCCAATATACATTTTTTTTTCAATCATATGTAATTATATTTATAAATGTTAATAACAGATTTAGAGTATATATTAGTATATACTTTAGGGGATTTTCAAAATACTTTTATATTACAATTGAAAATTAATCATTGAAAAAAATAAAAAAAAAAAAAAAAAAAAATTAAGGGCAATGAAGTAAAACTAAAGGGCAGTTGTGAGACAAAAATATTCAATTCTAATGTATTACATAAAGAAAAAATTTATGGAAGAATTTTCTATATTTAGGAAGACTTGCATCGACTTAAAATTCAGTGACTATATATATTAAAATTTTATTTTTAAAATATCAAAGTTATTTTGGCAACTATTAAATTAACTGTTTTTGACCTCATAAAATACATCAATATATTAATAAAAAAAAAAAGCTTTTTTTTTTTATATAAATTGAAATTTGGTTGTAACCGATTGTTTCAAGTTTTCAAAATAAAACCGAACAATTATGCACTTCTTGCTGTGTATAAAAATATTTAGCTATTTCATTTATAATATTTACAAAACTATCTCCCTACTTCAAACAGGGAAATAAAGGATATTTCTTTAAAGCTTTAAAACTTAAGTTGGGCTCAATTCCACGTCAATGTATGGACTTGTTGAAAGACTACCGGCATGATATTCTGTTTGATAAACGTCCAAACCTACAGAAAAATTAAAAAAAAAATCATTGATTAATTCAAATTCAGATTGAACTAAAACTTTACTCTGATTATTAACATATTCTGAAATTCATTACAGGGATAGACAATCTTCCCTCTTTCAAATTTCCAGGGCCAACACATTTGTTGCAGAAACAGAAGAAGCCAGACTGAAAAAAATTCAAGCACCAAAGTAACTGAATTGTCTACACATCTACAAACAAATCAAATGGAAAACTTGAGCTTTATTGTTTGAAGAAGCAAAATTAATAAGCAAAAACTTAACTTGAAATTAGGGCTGATTTAACTATCTCAAAATTAGCACTTTCTTGCAATGCTTTTTAGTTTACCATTTCCTCAAAAAAATTACATCAATTTGAGGATAAAAATTTGGAAACTGAAAATTTGCAACTTAAAGCAAATTTAATTCAATAATATAAATAAAGGATAAAAAGAAACAAACTAAATAATTATGAATGAATTAAAAATGCAACTGAATACTGACTTTGTAAATTTTAGGATCTTGTTGAAGTTCTGCAAGTTTAAAACAAAGCCTAAACCGCTTTTGTTTTATTTAAATAAAGGGAGAAAATATAATTGGGGGTTAAAAGCAGAGATGTAAGTGACATTATATAAACTTGAGAGCAGAAAAATCGCACAGTTGCATTTTTTTTAATTTTCCTTGTGATTCACAATTTTTTTTTAATCAAAATAATGCCAATTTAAAAATCGTTTCATCACCTATCCAATGATACCACTTAAAGTGTGTATTGTCCCTTCAAAACCAAGACAATAACAACAATAGGACAACCCCCCAAAATGATAAAATGGATGAAAAATCGAATGAGGTCCGTAATTAAGGCTAGAGGACGGAACACCCATTATTAATAAAGATTGTTTTATAAATGTTTGTATTAATCACCATTTCCCAGGCTCTACGAAAACGAGGTTTTCTGCTAGGCTAGGAGATTCCTCCAAAAAGCACTCTGCTGAGACGCAATACACACTTAAGAGGTATCATAGGATAGGTGATGAAACGGATCTTTGATTTAAAAAAAATGCGAATCATGAGGAAAATAAAACAAAGTAAAAAAAATGCAACTGTGCGATTTTTCTGCTCTCAAGTATAGTTACTGTCCTCTTTTTTTAGATAAAGATAATAAGTTTAAATATGAAACTGCTTCTGGTAAAAGAAAAGTGAAATAACTAGTTTTCTGATGATAACTTTAACGTGTGTGAATGTCGTTTTCAAAGTCCTAAAATAGCCTACACACAAGTATAAAAAATTTAAAATTAAAACATTAAAACATTTAAAAAACCACACTAGTTTCCGCTCGCTAGCGGAACCTCCCTCACTGATGATGGCTCGCTAGCAAGCGGAAACTAGTTTGGTTTTTTAAATGTTTTAATTTTAAATTTTTTATACTTGTGTGTAGGCCATTTTAGGACTTTGAAAACTAGTTTTCTGCTTGTTGCTAATTTTTGTTGAACTGAAATTTAACAAGTCTTCATAGACTAGCTGGATTAATGATAATCATGACTAGTTCACTTTAATGACTCTAAAAATGAGCCATCTTAAACAATCTACATATTGTTGTTTTATTCCAGTTATACGTATGTAGTATAAATAGATTTTCACGTATAAATGCCTGTATAGTCAGCAAAAGGTCTGTATAGAATATGTGAATATATATATGTATGTGTATTTTAATGCTTATCTCATTTGTATAGTTATATGTAGTTTATAGTTGTGTATTTGATTTACAATCATTTGTAAATTAGATTTCAAACCCAGTTATATATGTGTGTGGAGTTCTAATAATCTAGTCCGAACTCATATATGGATGTTCTCAATCTTTCGAATCATGTAAATCAATCAACAAAGTTTTCCAGGAAAATAAAAAAAGTCAACTTCAATTGACACAAAGAAATACATAAAAAATGTTTATATAAAACTAATTATTCAGTTATTATCTCTGACAGCAGCTGTTGATAGGAACTAAAGGTTTGTAACAGGACTGAAATTGTAATCACTTAAAGAAAATAAATAAAGCCTTGTAAAAGTGATAATATATGTCAGCAAGGAAAGCAAAGGCATTTATATTTGAATAAATATATAAATTAATTGCCCAATGTATTGATAATCACAAGCTAATAAATAAATATAATAAAATCGCCAACCATTAAAACACTATGTACAATTAAAAATAGATCACACTGTAAATAAATGTTAACAAACAAGTTAATAAATGATTTCTTCCATCTTTTTGTTTGTCAGAAGAGAATAAGAGAGCTGATTTACTTTTCCTAGCAACAAGATATATCTAAGGCAACAATTACCAACATTCACCAACAATTAACCACTAACCTTAGAACAATCAAAATATTGGCTTTTGTTATTAACTAAGAAAAATTTACAAATGTTTTGTAGGATTCAAAAATTCCTATGAATTTCACTTTGGAAATGTTTGCATAAACAACTTGTGAATGGCAATATGGTAAAACGTTTACCTAATCTCACTCCAGCAGGGCCCACTTTTCAGCAGTTTTCAATTACAGCCATGTTCCCTACAATTGGCGATTGTCCCACTCTTTCAACGATTTTTAACATAATGAGTTTCAACAATCAAATCAGAGAATTGCACATATATCATTTATTACAATGTTAAGACAAAACTGTAAGCTGAGGACAAACATATTGTAAGGTAAGCAATATTTGTATTGTACATTCACTTCACTTTTGTATCATTTTAGACCTAGTTCTATTGTAACTTAATAGCATAAACATTGTACTGTATGTTGTATTTTTGTATTTTTTTGTTTCTCATATATTCATTTAATATATGATAGCATAAAGACATTTTCTAGGTTTTATTTGCATTTACAAGCGAAAAAAGGGCTACGTTACACTTTTTGAAAGAGCTCCAGAATCTAACCTTCCATATGTAGTACATTGTAGTTTCTAAATAGTGGAAGTCAAGCAAATAGATAATGGGTGATTAGTGCAGTGTGATCAACACCGCTACCAATGGATAGAGGAGTCCCTCAGGGCTCTGTCCTCTGGCCAGTCTTATTTGTATTATTCACAAACAACTTGCTAAATTATCTGAAACATATAGTGGCATGGTTACTTATGCTGATGACATGGTACTTTCACAGCAAACAAGAATGTGGAGCAATTGGAAATAGATACACATACTGCTGTAAATTTGGCCCAAGAAAATTGTATGAAGAATAACATAGTCTTAACAAAAAGACAAAGAAAATGTGTTTTGGAAGTCAGAAGGCCAGGAAGTCAGACGAGATATGTGAGGAATTTTATTTTACTCTTCCGTAGCCTATGAAAAAAAAAAAAACCAACCATCATATGCTGGGGTGAAGATATTTCATGCTCTGCCTGAGGAAATCAAGAGTAATGGCCCAACAATACTGAAGGAGTACATGAGGAACTGACTGCAAAACAGAGCCTTTTACTCTTTGAAAGAGTTCTTCTCCAGAAGGGATCATGAAGATTTATAAACTAGTCTGTATTCAATTGTGTAACCAAATGTTTATATATATAAATATTTATATACATATGTAATGACAATTCAAATCTTGAAGATTTTGAATAAAGAATATGAGTGGGGCCTTACTGATGCTTGTAATAACTACCTACATCACTTAATAATGTAATAGTGTAAAGGAATTAATTATACTGAAAAGAAATTAAATAGAAATGTATTTACAATAAATCAGAATCTGAAAGCCTGAATATGAAAAATAAATATTTGAAAAGCATTTATCTTTCCATGTATAAATAATTTTCAAAATGCAGTTTGTCAGCTGCAGGTTGATCTGTATTTTTATTTAATTCTCATTTTTAATGTTATTTTGAATTAAAAGGGGTAAAAAGCAGAAAATGACCTTTTAGAGCAAAAGTGTTTAACTAGAATATCACTGAGATAATAATAAAAAAAAATAATGTGATGGTATAAATACAGATGGTTTAGAGTAGTGAGGAGAGATTGTAGTCTAAAAATATATGGTATTTTTTTTTTATTTTTGCTGTTACAGATACCCAGACAAAAGTAAACTAGGGAACTATTTCCACAACAGGAAATTAAATATTTTTATTTGACTTAACACATTTTACTACTTTCACTTACTTTTAGGTGGACAGAGTCTGTATCTTTCTAAGATTGAAACTAATGACTGTTCAACATTTCCTAGTAGAGGACGACTTGAAGAGTCCCCAGACCAACATTCCTGCATAATGCACCAACACTCTTCATCAAACTGAGGTAGCTTTTCAGGACGAGCTCCTAAAAATAATTATTTCATTTTGTTAATCAATAAGTAATATAATTTTAGTATTATTACTGAGTATATTTTCCTTCAAAAAAAAAAAAATGCATACTTTATCATTAAATTCAATGATCATGGAATACAAGTTGTAATACTGCTAACAGTTGTAAATTGCGTTTTACTTATTTTTGAATTGTTAATTTTTATTTATTTTTTTCTAGACAACTTACAGAAGAAATTAGATCTTTAACAAATTAAGGAAAATAATCATTAGAAAGTGAAACAACAGCATGGTAGATGTGTGTTCATGAAGTCATGACGAAATTGAGGACATCTATGGAAAAAGGGCTTAAGTGCACTTAAGCCCTTTCTTTCTTTGTAAGAATGCATTTTCGACAAAGAAAAACGAATAAATGTTGGGTTATCACCAAAAGAATTGCTGATAATAACAAATAGTAATAGTAAATAGTAATTCTTTTGTTTAACCCAACATTTATTCGATTTTCTTTGTCGAAAATGCATTCTTACAAAGAAAGGCTTAAGTGCACTTAAGCCCTTTTTCCATAGAAGTCCTCAATTATTAATAGCTATTATAACTGAAATATTTACAAGGTAACTCTCCAAAGTTAATTTCAAGTAAAATTATGTAAAGTTTCAACATCAGATTCTTAAACATAGGTTTCCTAACATTAATCTTAACTATACACCATCTATTAGTTATAAGAACTTCTTCAAAATTTAACTTTAAAAAAAGCTACATCTTTTATTGTCTATTTTATGACACACCATGTTTTCTTCCTGAACCCTTCAACTATTTCAATGATTTTCATATCTGCATTATCAATGTTTTCCACAGTTTTTCTTTTAAATGAAAATGAATCTGCAATAAAACTTGCCAATAACAAGCAATGGAGAATCTAAAGTACTAACCTTTCTTAACAGCTGTCCAAAGGTGATCTTTGTTTTGACATTGCTCATATATGTAAGGCATCCGAACATGTCCAGCACAGACATTCCAAAATAAAATCCCAAATGCATAGACATCAACAGTGCTGTCGTACTTTCCTGAGAAGAGCTCTGGAGCCATGTGAATAGGGGTTCCAACTATACTCCCACTCATCATGGCTTCTGGTTTGCAGAATCCTAAATCTGTAATTTTTGCCCTGTTCTTCTTATCCAGCTGTAATGTAAATACAAAATAGCTACATTAACAACTATCAGAAAGTGTTTTGAATATAAATGCCCTTATCTATATGCATTTGGTAAGGAAAATCTCTATTATTCCAGAACTTATAATTGTAAAATAATTCTGACAATGATCAGAATCATATTTTTCAGTTAGCAGTCAGAGGCCAGAGAAGATATTTGTTGAATCATTTAAAATAATTGTAAAAATAAATAAAAATGAAGAAAGACTCAACTCAACATTTAACACTAGTTTGTTTTTTTACTCTCTTGGCTTGTTGCTTTGCTACACACACATCCTCTTTTTTAAAAATAACAACAATACATCAACGTCCAACTCACGTTAAATACAAAAGATTCACATGATCTCCAAAATAACCCAAACATCACTCAAAAATATTGTTACTTCAGAAAAAAATGAAATGCTGAACTCAACAATATTCAAAGAAAAAAAAGTGGACGAACTTTAGTTACTTTTACAGGCTGAAAAATTTATAGATCAAAACCTGGTTGTTGCCGGTTTTTTTTTTGTTTTTTTTTCAAACAATATTTTCTTTCAAGTTTTAGCTACTTGCCCATCCTTCTTAATGATGATGAGAATTTTTTTCTACTGTTAAAAGGCAGTTAGTAAATCTGTGATTACTAAATTTCAAACATGCAAGAATGGGGTCTCGACTACTTCAAGTGCATGTTAAGGCATAAACTTAGCTTTTCTAATAAAGAAAATATTCATATATCAAGAATCGGCAAATATTAGTTTTTTGTTAACCACAAACTTATACTTTATTTAAAGCAACCCTTCCTCCTTTAAATGACGTAATTTAGGCTAATTTAGTATTAATTTGTAACTGCTTTTCGAAAATCAACTTGAAGAGAAAGATAGGGAATAAACTTTTGCATGGGCACTACAAGAATTCTGCTGTTTCCATCATGACAATATCTCTTATAACAAAACCTAGGTACTCTTAAAGAAACTTTAATACCTGTTCAGAGGCTCACCATTCTGAATTGAATTCAATTCTGTTTCTAACAAAAAAAGATGCCTGAATGGGGTAAAAAATATATAATTTGTATTCTAACTAAAAACAAATAAAATATTTAATTGTTAAGATCTCAATCACTTCACTATTAAGATGCAGCTCCTTTTGATCACATATTAGGATTGCCTCAATTAAAAAAAAAAAAAAAAGTAAATTTTAATAAAATTGTAAAAGTTAACATATTAGCTTTAAAAAAAAAAATCTTCATTTGCTGTTTTTTTTATCTTCAGCCCCTAAACCAACAGATATTTAGAATTGGTACAAAAAAGATGCAATGGACAGCTTTTTTTATTATTATTTTTTTATTAATAATGAGTACTTAATAGCACGATAAACAACTAAAAAAGAAAAGCCCATGGGAGGCTGCCATATATACATATATAGAGTTGTTAACATTAGAAGTTCCTCGACATAGAGGGTTCTGGAGAGCGTTCTAAGGCTCCAAATGGAAAGAAATTTGGACAACAGGTACTTCAAACAATGCGCTTGCCATTTATTGAAAAAAAAACAAAAAAAAATAGTAGTACAAAAGATGACTAAAGGATGGCAATGTAACAATACAAATGTTCAATGTGTCCAGCATTGTTGTCAACATTTTCCATTCACAAAACTGCATTTTCTATCGCAAAACGCAACTGCTAGAAAATGACATCTAATGCTGTCCTTCAGATTGACAAAGTTTGACATCTTTCACAATACACCTGGTTCTACAAAAAAAAAAAAAAAAACATAACCAGAAGTCACATGGGTTGAGGTCGGTGATCGTGGAGGCCAAACTGTCTGGAATTAATGATTGATAACCCTGAAAAACAAAATTTAAAAAGTGGCGCATATCTTGATATCCAACACTTGTTCTAAGACAAGTGAAACGTGCTGATTCAAAATATGCAAACCATTTGTCTCCATCACCCACCGTTTTTTAGATATACTCCTTCAACCATTTATATTTCACTAGAACAATTATTGTTACATGGAGTACTAATGAACATGGCATTAGCTAAGAAAATAGTGAGATTGAGTCACATGATACATACACAGTATAGTAATATCTAGTTCAAGATATAATACACACATAAAATCCATACACACTGCAAATGCTTCCTTACTTTAAGATGTGTTTGGTTTGAATTTCTTGTCTGTAGACTTGCGTTTGTGCTGAGCATTTAGCATGTCACGCTGAAGAGTCCAGCAGTAGTCAGCCAACATTGCTGCACTCCATCGACCCTGATTTCGTGACTCAATCGCCGAGATGTCCTGGTGAAAACGTTCACCATGTTCGTCACTGACTGAACCTAGGTTTTCGGGGAAGAAGTCAAGATGTGAGTCGAGGAGGTGAATTTTGAGGGGCATGTTGACAGCCAGCTGTTTGTATGCTCTGATGCACTTCTTCACAACATTTACATAGTTAGCAGATTTATAAATTCCAAGGAAATTGGCTATAACTGATTTGAATGCCACCTATGCATTTTTTTCAGTATCATTCAGTAAGTCTTGGAAGTGGGTGTCAGAAATTACCTTCCTTACTTGTTGACCTATGAACACAGCTTCTTTCACTTTCGCATAACTCAACTCTGGAAACTTGTTGCACAGATACCGAAAAGAATCTTAAGTCGTTGTCTAGTGCCTTCATGATATTCTTCATGAGCCACAGCTTGATGTGAAGCGGTGGCATGATAACTTTGTCACGGTCAATCAACACCACACAAAGGACATTTTTATTTCCTGGCTGCATTCTGGTTCTGATTGGCCAATTTTTCTTTATGTAGTGGTGCTTTCTATCTCTACTGTTCCACTTGCAGATAAAACAGCAGTACTTGATGTACCTTGTCTGCATTCCCATGAGAATTGTGATAACTTTTAAATCACCACATATATACCATTTATACTCGTGATAGCATAGTTTTTCAAGAAGTTGCGACATAGTCTCTTTCAGATGGTAGAATAGCCATCCGGTACTGATGCTTATTTGTTTCCATTGTGTAATAATACTGCTTTCAAACTTGTTTTAGATGAGTCGATGAATAATCGCCATGCTTCAGTGTTGTGTTCCACCCCGAGGCTCGACATGAGACCTTGAACTTCCATACAGTAGAAAATGTGAAATTCTTTGCAATGAGTGACACTAAGTTCTTTGTGTCTGTGGCGAAAATGTGAAATTGTTGTACCCGGTGCAAGCAAATTAAATTCTTTAAGCGCGAACCGAGCAGTTCACCTTCACCTTTTGGTAGTGCTAAGTCCCATAAGAGATCACAAAGATCAGCATTGTCAATTAAATGAATACCTTCTCCAGATTGGTAGTCAGGGTCTGATACATTGCTGGAAGATGAAAGAGAACTTTCTTCTTGAGTTTCTTCATCAACTGTATATTCTGTAGGTGCTATTGGTATTGGACAAGCGATGTGATCATGTGGAATTGGTTTAGAAACTGAAGGAACGTCTGGATACTTTAAAGCTGCACAAGTTTTGTAGGAAAATCCGGTGACATATGACAAACAGAAATAACAGTCTGTGGTGTGGTTGCTTGACTCACACCATATCATAGGAACTCCGAATGCCAGATGGTTGTTTTTCTTCGCCTTCCTTGTCCAACCGCGCAAATTGCATGCACATGTCAAAACAGATGAACTGAGGTGCTCACAATTACCAGTATCCACCTTTGAATCGAAGTATAGTTCATATGCTTTCTTCAGAAACGGTGTAAAAGTCTTCCTATGGGATTTGTCTGTTAGATAGCCGCACACATAGCAAAATAGATCTGGTGAATTTATGCAACCTTTGGACGCCATAATATCGCCTTTAACTGACAATACTAATCTTTCGTTTGTTTCTTTTTTAATGTGATATCGAAAATGTTTTAAAGTAGTACCTTAAATATAACTACTGTCACAGACGACGAAAATATTCTGTGACTTTGCCTGAAAAATTACAAAAAACGTGGGGGTAAAAAAAATTGATCAACGGTGTTCCATGAAAATTAATTTTTGTCTATATCTTCAAAACCTGAGGTGATAGAGGCAAAACGGTTTTCAGATTTGAAATCAGCATAAAAAACTACATTAGAAAAAGTAAACACCATGCCAGATATTTATAGCTTGTTTATCAGTGTAACCAGTTCATTTGTAAAAGTGATGCCTTAACAAATTTTGAACACAACCGAGTGATAAGGGATGGTGCACTGCTTTGCATCAATATGGTTTTCTGTTGAAGCTCTGGTATCACAAAATTCACCAACATGTTATAATACTGCTGTCCGGTTATGGAACAGGTGTGGGGCCCAGTTGGAGTTACCTCTTCAAAAAAAAATGGTCCAATGATGAAGTTAGGCATAAATAAACACCAGTCACTTTTGGAGAATGCAATGGGACCTCTTGGACAACACAAGGGTTTTCTATCAAGGGTTAACACAAGGGTTGCGATTGAAAATTTAAGCAGAAAATGGGCTTCGTCACTCCGAAGAATGTTCATTCGTCAAGTCATATCAACTGTCATTCGCACTAAAGCGCAAATACTACACGAATTTCTGCATCACCGTGCCGAAGCTGCTTTAGACTCCTATCATGTACTGATAGTACCACAATATCTGATGCATCACTAGCCTTACAGTGGAACACAGCATGTCCAATGCTGGTAACATCTGGTATACTTACACTATCACATGGAGATTGATGTGGCAAATCCATGACAGCCGTAGCCACATCTTCAATGTGAGAGGAGTCCACTCGTTTTCATTCTCTACCTGGTAGAATGCCAAGTTGTCCTGTTGCTTCAAATTTTGCAATTATTTTGTGGACAGCGCGAGCAGACATTGGTCCATGCCTTACATGCTTCTGACACCGGAATTCTCTTACAGCCGCAGCTGCATTGTTATTGTTCTGATAGAACAACTTCACCAACAGTGCCTTTTCCTGCAGCATTTGCATTGCTCGTGAAATGCTGGTAAGCATCTAATGATTTTTAAGAACTTTCTTTCCTTTTATAGAGCTGCGAGTCAACGTTATGAAAATAACATTATGCACGACCGTGATGCAACCTCCAATCAGAGAGCTACATGTGGCCAGTGATGAAACTCTTCACTCCACCCTAGGCACGAGGAGCGAAATTTAAACGAGTCGAATTTGAAAGAATTCTTCTTGCCTTTTGTTATTTCTTGGCGTTACTTTTTAGTACAGTATCTGCATTATTTATGTTTTTAGAGTAACACATGGTTATTGTTTTTATATTAGTTATGGTTAGCTATTGCTACACATCATCTATTAGCCCTTCTTGTACTATTTTTATTTCAATAAATGGTGAGCACATTGCTTGAAGTACCTGTATAATGTTATTTTCATAACTATTTGTATATAGTTTAATGTAGAAGAGAACTCAGCTATATAATGTTTTTCAGACTGAAAAAAAAATCTATATTATTAAAAAAACTGCATGTTTGTCAACTTATCAGAATTATTTTAGATAAAGGAAATATTTCAAAATGTAAAATCAAAAATATTATATGTATAGAAATTGTTTAGAATTGTAAATACTGTATTGCATGTCTTTGTTAGAAATGTAAACTTTAATTTATTTTTTGTTTTAGTTGGAAGTTTTGGTTTATAGTTTACCTGATGTATTTTTTTTTTTTTTTTAATAAATACAATGTTGGTTTTCATTCATTAATTCATTAACTGTAATCATGATATATATATCAGGCTGCCGGGAACGAAGCGACAGACAATCTAGTTGTAATAAAATTTTCAGCAATGCCACTCGTTTAATACGTTTTTACAAAATGTTTTCTTTTTTTTTTTTTATTAAAAAAAATATACAAACCAAAACATTCTTTAGTTTGATATCCCTATGAATTAAGCCTTGACTATGAAGAAACCTAATTCCTTGCACAACATCAATAGCAATCTGGAAGAGAAAAAAAAATATGAATAAGAAACATTTTACAATATTGTGTCGAATGACTTTGCATTCCTATAATATTCAGTTCTACAATGGTTTAAAAGCTAACCATAAACTGATTCATAATCTAATTCATTTTAAGTTAGTTAAGTTCCTATTCTTTATTGTTAATTAAGTTTTTGCTTTACCACATAGGGCTCAAAAAACAAACCTAACAAGTACAATGGATTTACGAAATTCTACTACAACACTTTATGGTCGTTATACTGTAATCATTATACATTCCCTTTGGCAAACATTGTCCGAATATCTGTATTTCAACTATATTGATTAATTTTGTTAAAGTTGGACAGTTAAAATTAGAACAAAGAAAGAGCTTCTAGTTACTTATTTAACCTTAAACAGATACAGTAAACTGCCGATTATACGGGGAATTTGGTGGCGTGGCAACCCCCGATAAGCGAATTCTGCAGATAATCCGAAATAGGACGAAAAAGGACAAAAATCAAAACAAAAATGCTTTTAACATGTTTTATCTACATTAAAATGGCAGTACATACATTACAAACAATTATTTTTTTTTTATTTTACTTCATTTTCTTACTTTTTAACAAAAAAAAAATCGGTTAATTGTCTTTGTTTTTTCGTGTCGAAAACGAAAACACTCTACTAGGACGTCGCTAAATGTAGACACTGCACTGCCGATTGTGACTCATGCATTCTTTCTCAACATGTATAAAAATGTGTTTCGTAATTTATTGTACAGTAAAAAAAAAATGGAAACAGGAGAGGTCCGCGGATAATCGGGGTTTACTGTATGTGGAAAAATAAATCCATCTGCAATTAAAGTGGCTGTAGACTGTCTTATCAATACTGTTGCATAATAACTTACCGCTTGTAAAAGTCAAATAAAGTTATTTTGAAACATAATGAAACAAAAACATATACAATAACTGCAGAAGAGGTTGAATCAAATGAGCACACTATATGCTGGAACATAAGTAGCCGAATGCAATTATGTTACAAGGGAAATAAAAGCTTTCAGCAAACTTGATCTTTGAAAAAGAAAATAATATGAATTAAGGTTTGACCTGAAACTTCAAATTAGGTATTTAACTCTTAGAACTACAAGTTGGAAAGCAGCTTGGGAAAACACGGATGAATAAGAAAGAAATTCCTTACAGCAAGGTAGCCATCAAGACAGTGATGCTCTTAAACGAAGACTGCAAATTCTTCATGGAGTGACAAAAACTTGCATAAAAAGGAAAGGCAAAGAATGAAATTATACTCAAGCACAGAAATAAAATGAACTGAACAGATACAGAAAACACTTTTATCAACAGATGGAGAGGAGCTAAGATAATGGTTGGAGGAATGTCTAAAACTTACAAATTTATCAGCTTCAAAACAATTTATCAAGCTGGCAGAGCTTGAAGCAAAGAAGAAAGAAGATGGCGTAATGAGTTTGGAGAATTTCAAGAAAATTTTCTTCCAGTGTATTTGTCGATAAAAGATTTATCAGCGATGTAAGTCTCAGCTGCTGTAATCTGTGAGGTCAATATTTAATAAACAAAAAAGATCTTAAATTTTTTACATTATAATAATCTAAGATATGGAAATATTTATACCTGTAACCGTGTTAACCAATCAAGGCCTGTTTTCAATGCTGAATTTAAATCCCTTTGTAATCTATCCATTATCAAAAGAACTGCTGGTGAAGTACCACCTCCATAGGATACATCAATAACTGCACCACGAAGGGCAACTACTCGATCATGCTCTGGAACATTCCTAAATAAATAAATAAATATTCATTGCTATTATTTCTATCTTTTTTTATATCATTTATCATTTTTTTTTAATAATGGTAGTATACATGTTTATAACCACAGTAACTTTTATTTCCTTTTGCTCCTTCAATACTAATACTTTACAGTTTGCTTTAACTTAATGAGAGAATCTAATTATGAATTAATTTCTTGGTCTGTCAGCAACTCCATCCCATTGGCCAAGAATAAATAGGAGCCTCTAACTCTGTTACCTAATGATTAATAATCTGCGTAAGGAGAACCTTTAACTTTATAGATCACTTGACAAATATCCAGGAAATTTCACGGTAAATCTTCAAATGACGAAACAAAAAAATAAAATCACAATGACTATGTTTTACAAGGAAATTAATTCGATTATTCTTAATTTTTTATTTGAGGAATTTTATCAGCCAATTAAGTCTGCTTCAATTAAATTTTTCATGTTGCCAATTTAATTTTCTACTGCTATTTGAAAGATAAAAGGAACTTAAACTTACGCTAATTGTAGAAATGCAGTGAGTGTCACAGCATCATTTTAGCAAAGATGTAACTCACAAAATAACTTGCAGTTTTAAATTTGTTAAGAACACTACTTTTTTTAATTAAGTGAAAAATTACCCAATTACAAGTTGACCAAGTAATTTGTACAGTCTTTCCAATGCTAAGCAAATGACTTAAGAACTCATTAAAGAGATCCCACAAGAGTTCCAGAGACTAACTAAACAATTGTCAAGTTTAAATTTATATAACAATTTAAAAACACTCCAATGGTTAATATTAATCTGGCAAGATTAGGCATTATGAAGTCGGATTCACAAGCACAAGACAGTAATAAATCGGAGATCACACTGTATTCATTTTCTTTCGTAAAAACATATCTTTAATTATATGCAATATACAATACGATCTCAAGATAGTAAGAGAAACTAAAAACTTTTACCCTACATTTTTAAAGCTATTTAACAAAATTACATGATGAAATCTGGGTTGGTGCATTTTCTTTTACCTTCCTAATGTCCTTCGAGTGAACCAATAAAATGCCATTCACAACCTAACCCCTCCCCCTCTCGAGAAAATTAATAATTCTTTTTTTCCCTTGAGATGAATGTCGTGCATTCCCCAAGCACTTTACATGAATACACAGTGTGATGTCTGATTTATTACTGTCTTGTGTTTGTGAATCCGACTTCATAATGCCTAATCTTGCCAGCTTTTTGAAACCCAGTAAAAGCTCAAGTGGTGGGATAAGATAAGTGAACGATCATCGAAACCCAGCTTCAGGCACCTCAGTTGCAAGGAGAACTTTACCACTGAAGGCTACGACAGCAAAGGAAAACAGACTCTCGAATTGGATGGCAAGTCATCATCCTCTCGTCTGTTTCCACAGCTAGGGCTATTCCGACGCCACCTGGGCAGTAAAAGCACAAGCGTGCTGTGCAAGGTTGGATCTTCCTCCCTCATTCTGGACTGTACCAGTTCACCTAGTTGTTCATTGAGTAGTCTTGCGACGACCACATCGTCCCCATTCCATACTGCTGATAGCAGTCAGACAAGGGCAGGAATGCCAAAGTGTAGAACTGTGGCCAACTTGGGCCTTCTAAGACTGGGCTGTATCAACCAAACATTGCCCCTTACAAATGTAACAGTGTAGCAACTTTTACTCCTTCAAGGTCAGGAGGGTTAAGTCCTTCTCGCTGCAATAAACTAGTTAGTTTTAACCTCTCTCAATATGAAAGTACTTTGAATTTTAGTGTCTCTGGTTGTGACACAAGTCAGAATAATCTGTCTGCATCCAGACCAGGAAGTACATCTAGTTTGAGTCCTCCAGTTACAGAGACTGTCTATATTTATTGGAAATTGTGTTTGATGGACTTACGGTACACAGAGATGGTATCTCTGAACAACAACTGGAATTGTTTGTTTTGCCATATGTTCATGATGCAATATCTGACGTTTCAAATAAAAGAAGGGAATACATCTATATCTTGTCCTGATGCCCAGTGCGACAAACAAGGCACAATATTATCTGAAGAGGTGGAATCCACGGTTGAAAAAGAGCTGTATGAGAAATATCTGCAATACCTGCTTAATGAAGAAGTAGACATGGATCCTCTCAGCACCAAAGGATCTTCACGATCTGTCTCAATCAGTTGCTCTACTTGCAGATATCAGTTTTGTTCTCAAGATAATCGTAATTTGTTTAGAAGCCAACGAGGCAAACAATTATACAAAGCAAACTCGATATTCTTTTTTCACATCTTTGCAAAGAAAATATGAATTTTGGGGATATAAACTAGAGTAGATTGATCAATATTATTGAAAGCACATTTCGAAGGAATGAAACATAAGTTGGAAAAGTTAAGATAATATATACAATCACATTCTACAATGATGTCTAGAGAATGATGCTAAGATATTCCTGAGTACATTCTACAGCAAATTTCTTATGAAGCTGCTTTTTTTTTTTTTTTTTAATCTGTTGCAGTTTACCGCACTACATAAATGCAAAAATCTAGAATTCCAAATTACAGACTTTAACTTTGAGATGGATAGAGGGCAAGTTGAAATAACAGCTACACTCTGCTACAAAAAATTAGTAAAAGAAATTTGAGAGAAATGTTGTCAGTCTTCTAGTTAATAAGGAAAATTAAACTACATTAGAATGTATAAGTATGATGTTTTACATATATGTGTGTTTAACTGAAACCCATTTATTGGTTATATTGTTTACATACATTACAACAGTCAAAAAAATTGTCATGTATATTGAAGAATCAATCTAATTGTTTCCCAAGGGGAAGAATATCTTCTGCATAAAGTTCTTCGGCTGTTCTTGAAATGAATTCATTACAGCTCGAGCCCTCTCTGTGTCCAAATCTCTGCCCCTGAAGAGCCTTTTCAATGGTCCAAAAACATGGAATTTGGAAGGCGATATAATTGGGAGGATGCATGATGAGCATAACTTTTCCAGCAGCTCGTGCTGCATTGAATTTCTTTGGTCATGTTACATCCATTGTTTACTGGTAGTTTTTTCTGTGGGTTCAAAGTTGTGACACCATATCTCTTCTCCAGTCATAATTCTCTTGAGAAACGTTACGTGTTCCAAGTGCTGACACCATCTATTGTTCTTTCTGATTTGACAATAAGACATGGAATCCACTGCTAACACAACACTGCTTGTGACATCCAAGTTCATGCATTACTGTCTACATAAGAGAATGCTTGCAATCATCTCCACAGCAAAACAATGAATACTCTGACATCTGTCTAAGAAAACAAATCACTGCCATTTGATCTTGTTTGGAAAGATTTGCAACAAGATATGTTATCTTCAAAACTCACTACACCATTGACATTATTTGTTATGATCTTCACTAACTCTACATGTGTACATTTGTCTTAATGCCAAAAAAAAATAATACCACAACACCTCAAACAGATGTCAGTTAAACACATTATGTATTTATCAGAATACTTGGGTTGAAAAAGAATAGCAGTTTATTGCTGAATGGGCAAAGGAGAAGGCAATTTTTCTCATGCATCTAGTAAAGCTGGATATATTTCATTTTATTTCAGAAAATTATACAAAAGGAGGAGACTCATTTTTCTTGTTTTTTGAGAGATTTTTTTTGAAAAGTAACAGTGGTATAAAGACCACAAAATAATATATTAAAACTCATAATAGTCAAACTGATAATAGTGCTTCATCACCTATCTATAATAAGAAACTCATTAAAACCATAAGATTTTGACTAGATTCCTACTCAAAATCTTATGGTTTTAATGAGTTTTTATCTTTAATGATGTACACTGGCTATCTTCAGTTTTTTGAGCATACGATGAGCATACATTAAGATACATGCACATGACTGATATAGAAATTGGCAACATGGAGCACAAATAACTCTGCAATTCTAGAGAGGAAGAGGAAAAGATTTTCCTATCCTCACTTAACTTAAAGCCCCGTGAACACCATGCAATTTTTAAACAATTTAGTCATCTGATTTTGACGCCACGAGCAGTTTTGAGCCCGTTTATTGATTATATCAGCTCGTGACGTCAAAATCGGACTACTAAATTGCTTAAAAATTGCATGGTGTTCGCGGGGCTTAAGAAGTTTCTTGTATAAAGAAATGAAATATTGTATTAAAAAAGGTATTTATTAGAGAAATAGTGTTGACTGAATGTGTGTGTTTATAGCCATCATGAGTTGCAATATATTGTTGTTGTGGTTTTGATCAGCAAGAATCCACAATCAGCTCACCTGATTATGTCCGACAGACCACCAGTTCTCAAGCAGCCCTATCTATTCACAGTTAATGTAAAACTTTTGATATGAAGTTGACTTACCTTGTATAAAAAAATTCCATTGCAAGATCATTCCAATGTTTCTCATCAGGTGGAACAACAGATTTCACAGCACATGGAGAACATCCACCCCATGAATCACATGCATAAACAACTCCATACTGTCCTCTGCCTATTTCTCTTCCAAGTTGAGGCATTCCTTTAAAGAGGAAGTAAAGATTTCATTAATTTAATTAACATATGGTTTAACTGTTATTTATATTACGATGAATATAGTTTCTTTCAGTTTAAAAGAAAAACAAACAATATAGCACAATATTTTAGTAATATAACTGCATTCTCTCTTCATAGATGTTTACAGTAGCAAGATTTGACTAATATGATCAAAACTCCTTTGATTCCACTATCTGTCTATTTAACACCATCTCCCCCCCCCCCCTTCCACAATCTGATTCTGTTATATTACTTCTTACTTGAGTGGGCCGGGTATCCAAATGGTAAAGCACTTGAGTGTAGCCTGGAGCAGCAGGGTTCAATCCTGAGCCCAGCAAAGGTCGGGATTTTTTCCATGCTATAGATGGGATCATAGCGTCCACCCAGCCCTCTGATGAATGGGTATCAGGTTTCTCTCTTGGGGGCTAAAGGCAAGCAGGCATCAAGCTGACCATCTGACCTCAACTTAATCCTGTTGATCACCAAACGCCAGGAGCCATACCGCCCGCAACCTCATGGGCCTATATATAGGACCCATGGGTCTCTGGTGGAACACTTTATTTGGACGTCCAAGTAAGAAGCTGAACAATTCCATATTTGCAGTTGGAAGCAGTTTTAAAATTAAGTTCTTGTTTCAAACATTTGAAATTGTGTTGTGGCTTAACTATAATACAAACAAACTAAATGTAATTTTAAAAAAAAAATTGCAATGATAGCTTATATTTCTGAAATACTAGTAATATTTTAAGAGCAATAAAATGATAGTGCTTGTTGCAAAATTACATTTTCAATGTCAGACACATTTTTACACAAGGCTAAATTTTGTAAACAGGCTTTTATTATGATTTTCATAGTAAGAAACTTCATCTGATCTGTTTTCCATCATTTCTCAACAAAATATGTCTACAGTATTTCTCTACAGAAATATGTGAACAGTAACAACTTTATCCAGATGTTGGCCGAGTTTTGATTGTTCAAAATGAAAGCACTATAGTTTAATTAGTGGCTTTTTCAACTATAGCTATAACAATGTAGAGTTTTGATTCTAATGTAAATATTCTAGCTGTTGGGCCGCTGAAATAAGTTTTGGACTGATGGAAGTGTAAAAATGAACCTTGTGTCTCAATTTCTGTGAGAAACTGTAGAATAAATTGTTTCAGGAATTTTCATATCTCAGTTTGTCATCCCAGGCTCACTTTGTGGAGCAGAAGATCTTTTAGTCGGTGGCTAACAGGTGAATAATTGAAAACCATTTCAGAAGGATCCACTCATTCATGTGCAAAAATTACCATTTTTCAAAATAAAAACTCTATAAGCAGCCAGCTAATCCCCCCCCCCCAACATTCTTGAAAGAAAAAAAAGGTATAATACATTAATAATTAAAGGTATAATACACGCCGACTTCATTGGATGGAAGAACGCCGACTAGCAAAGAACAATGGAAATCATCCACCTACCAAACTTTTTTAAGGTGGAAATTGAGAAGAAACACTAAGTGTACAATTACTTTTCTCTCATGAAAAGAGATAAGCATCTGCCACTGAAATAAAATATGTTACATGTCAGACACTCAGAAAAGATGAACTAAAAACAACAACAACACACATGGGATTTGAACCCAGGGTAATCCAAAATATTAGCCACTGCAGTAATAGTGCTTACTATTAATATTATGCATTTATCAGTTATCAGTTTTTGAAATTTCATAATGAACACAAGCATTATTTTCTTATGGCTTTTACAAAATTCACATTAACAGTGACTACCACGTTAGTCCTATTCATACATATAACACCATCTGGTAGATTAAAAGAAAAAAATTCCCTAAAATTTTCAAAATTACAGTTTAAAGATCTAATTATTAGAAGTTTTATTACTTTTTCCTGATATCTTGAGAAACTTAAGCTTTAAAACGAATGATTCGCTTACAATTTCTTTAACCAAAACCAAGCTCAGAATCCAACATACAAATGTTAAAAAAAAAAGTATCTCGAAACTTTATATTCCTTTGCTGCACTTTTTTGTTGGAAGAGAAACTGGTATGAATATTAAATTTTAATATTGACTTTTAGTAAAATTTAATTAGTTGGAGTGAAAAAAAAATTAATTTATTTTTAATTGTGTGCTTGAAAATAAATTTGAGTGATAAGATATTTTTTTATTAATGAAATAAATATTAGTTGATGACGTCATTATGCAAAAGAGATGATGACGTAGTCTCAAGTGAGAGAAGTCAGTCAGGTGTCTGTTGGTGAGAAGTAAACTAGATTTCAACCAGGAAGGTTGAATGGAAAAACCGTCCTTAACGGGTGTTAAATTATGGTTACCCGTTGGAGTGGAAATTACCCTGGAATTATTATGGAACAGCTGATATAGAAATGGAACTATGAGTAAGTTTTCTATTTGAAGATTATTCTAATATTCTGAGCAAGCCTTATCAAAGCTAAAAGTAAAATTAATCGATTGAATCGAGGAGATTCGGAGAACTATTATTGTAACACTAATAATTAAGAGTATTTGCTTTGGAAGATTTCATTATGAAAGAAGGTGAAGCCAAATAGAAGAGACTGAGAAAACTTGCATTATTTAATTCCAGTTACAGCGATAAATTCTGAGTTAGAATAAATCGAAGTTAAGTAAAACTATTGACATTTTGAATCGAGAAATTATAAGGAATAATTAAATGTGAGTCGATTCTGATAATTGAATTGGACCATTCAATTCCTGACAGTATGGGGAGAAATTTCCACATTTACAGTAGACGATTCCAAGACGAATTGTGGCAATGAAGAAAATATATTATTCATTAAGGAGGAATTAATATTGTTA
Source organism: Thereuonema tuberculata (assembly GCA_023159025.1). Lineage (NCBI taxonomy): Eukaryota > Metazoa > Arthropoda > Chilopoda > Scutigeromorpha > Scutigeridae > Thereuonema > Thereuonema tuberculata. The sequence goes on from JAFIDM010069774.1 coordinate 64,071, forward strand.
CCTGGTGATTTTCCCCCATTTGTTTTTCCCCCCGTAAGTGGACTCTTCCTTAACCGGTGCTCGGTTTCCCCGTCCCCTCTGAGGTGAGTTGACCGTTCCGGAGCTGATGGCGAGGCCGAACTCCGGGATATAACGGGAAGTTCCACCTGTGTTAGACAGTTCGTTTTGGGCGGCCAGCAGCCGTGGGCAGATTCTCCAACCGGAGACAGCAGAGTGAGTTAGTGTGGCGGCAAGCCAGCCGCAGGGAGAAGCTCTCCGAGTTAGTTCAGAGGCCGAGAGCCTCACGACAGTCTCCAGTTAGGAGAACCGAGTTGGTGTTCGGCCCCGAGTGGCCAAGGGGAAAGGTTACTTCCCAGTGAAAGGACGTTTACAGTGTGTGTCTGGGCTGAGACACAAAGTAGTTATCGGAGTACGAAGAAGGCGTTTGTGCGAGAACGCAGGAAGACGAGGCCATCTCCAACGCGGACGGCAAAACCGCCCTTCCCCGCCTGGAAGCCGGCCGAGCGAAAGACACGCCGCCGGCAACAGAAGAAAGCCACAGCGCAGCTAAGTTTAGCGGTGAACGCCAGTTCGCTCTCCCCGCTAAAACATCACCCGAAGCCGGCCAATGGAAGGGTCGTGACCGGCAAACGGAGACCGAAGCTATCCCAAGTCCGAAGACCGAGACGGGCCTTTCCCGAGGTTGAGGCGACCAAGGGACCGCCAAGCTTCACTGAGCCCACCCAGTAGCGACGCCGAAGACGACTTGCCAGGCCGGCAAGCCAGCCCTTCCCATCGACGAGTATCCGAAGTACGTCAGACGCATGCTGTGAAGTCGACGTCGACCCCTCACCAGATCCCCACCCACCCGTTGCTAACGGATTTTGGCGGATGGCCAAATCAACAGGCAGCAATATTACTGGAAGAACTATTATTTGAAACGGAATTAAGTAAAGGAGAAGTAACATTAATCCTTAAGGAAGAATTGACGATTGCCGGAAGACGAATTAGTTCAAGTGAGAATATATAAACTAACTTAAGAAAGTTAATAAAACCTGAAACCATTCAGACGAATTATTCTTGGAAAGCAGGATGAATGTTTAAATAATTAAAGAAGTCACGAGGATACTAAAACCTAGAGCAGGTTAAAAGAAGAGTGAGCTGTCGTTTAAGAAGACAACCATTCGAAGTGACCAAATCGGAAGAGGAGGAAATAGAAGTTAAGTGCAAAGAAGACATCTTTAAACAAAGTATAAGTGTTAAGTGAATTTAGTGATAAATATAGTGCCTTATATTTCATAAAGTGAAGTAAGCAATTAATAGTGAAAGCTTCAAGAGTTTGAAGTAGTGTAATTTAAATAGTGCGTTTGTGTTATGGAAGAAAGCTAATCTTTTCGAGCAGAAAGGATTAGAAGACGTCAATACGTGAGTACATTATTATTTATTATTAAAATAGGATATAAGAAGATATCTAACTAAAGAAGAGTGCTAATAATAATTTAAAATATCAAGTGATATAGCATACAGTTGCATACATTAAAATGATTAAGGAGAGATACGGAAAGCTATTTTGGTAGATAAAGGAAATACTAGAAAGTTAGTAATATTCACATAGGTGAAAAACCTAACAAGGATAAACAGATTTAGAATTAATAATATACTAAAACATACAAGTGATATAAAAAAATTAGGTTGTTAGGAACTAACACTAGAGTAAAATTCACATTAGGGAGAAACCATTTAATAATTAAAATAAGTTTATTTTGGAAAAGGTTAAATATATACTTGTTAAGCAAAATGTATATGAATTGATATTATTGCATAGTATTGAGTATGGTTTATTAGGAATAGAAATAATTCCTTTATAAGAAAGAGTTTGATTCTATTGTAACTTATAGAAAGAATTGATTGCTAGTAATAATTTAATATTGAGATTTATATTATTGAAGTAAACAATTATTTGTTTAGTTGATGTTAAAGGTAATAAGATTACAACTCTGTAAAGATGTATTGAATATAATTCAATTAAAGTTTTGTTTGATTTATTCATGCATGCTGGTATACTTAGTTATTATCGCAACTCTCTGCTAAAGACAGTAGCAATTTCTGATAAAAGTACCCATATTTTGAAAAATATCGGCTTCAGAAACAAACACTGAAGAAGAAAGAAACATCTAAGCTCCATGCCAGATTCGAACTCATGTTCTGACAACTTTCACGGACAAGGTCCACGGACTCATCAACAGCTACAGGTATGGATGAGAACGAGGGTTTGAGTGAGTAAACTTTATATATTATTTTAATATTACTTTAGTTTCCTTATAAAAACATATTGCTCACTTACCATATAATAACATATCTCTTAAACATGTACTTTCCAGAGCATATCTAGCTATCCTTGGTGCTAAACATTTTCTCACCTGAAAGATATAAAAATTGTAATGAATTATTTATCATTTTTTTTCTATTCCTAACTTTATTTCAAGAAACCCTAAAATTTAAAAGTAGATATCAAATCTTGATTACCCTAAATTTTTATTCATTTTTTTTTAATACGATTCAAAAGCTTCAATTCTGGTGTATGATATTTTAATATAAACTTATTCAACATAAATATAATACACTATAACAATATAATAAGCTATAATATAAAAATTTCGTATTTCAGTGTTTTAATATACTAAGACATTTTGTAAGGGGTCTGAAATCCGTAGAACAGAAAATCACTGACAGGTTTTCCATAAACTTTATTCTTAAATTTACCTTCAGTCTTTCCTCTTCTGTTTTCTCTAATCTCCCTGAATGATGTGCTTCTAACTGTCTAAGGGAAGCAGAAAAGGATTCATGCGACTGCCTTAACTTGTCACGAAACTGTCAAAAATAAAGCAAAAACGATTTATACAAAATAACCCAGATTCAAGGTTCTCGTTAAACAGCAATAGATTCTCGGGTTTCATGAAAACTTTTCTAGTATTCGACACCTACATTTTCCTAAGTAAAAAATTACACTAAATTGGAAGCATTGGGTAATAAGATCATAAAGTATATTTTGTAATTGATACTGCATTAAATTTTAAGAAATCACAAAATGCCTGAAACATTTTAAAGATTTTTAGATAATTCATGAAAGATAAATATATATATTTATACATACATACACACACTGCCAACTAAGGAAGATTGCTTTAAGTTCACACGTAATAAAAAAATTAAGAGAAAAGTCTACCCAAATATTAGGTTTACACTAAGAGAAATAGAAGAAACTCTTCAGTGGTTTCATTTCTAATTAAAATAGGCGGTTATCAATATGCTTATATTATTAAAATATGGCTTTTTGATTTTTCTTTTTAATAATACTAATAGTTATCTTAATTTCAAATAAAGCAACATACTTTAGTTCATTCAGAAAAGTGGGATTGCTTTCGGTTAGCAAATGAGAAACAGTAGTAGTTCAGAAATAATTAACAAATGTGCACTGAGATTCATCTTTGTTAACAACTGGAAACATATCGATTGAGTAAATGGATTGACTATAACTAAAATTTTCCAAACAATCTGCTACTCTGAATGTTAAAAGCTCAAGTGATTTTGAAAAGAAATATACCTGTGAACAAATGCTTCTAGCTAATCGTGATTCACTGAGACTATTAATCATATCTGCAGCCACTCGTCGCTTCCATTCAGCATCTATTCTTGGTGGGGTTTTCCAAGGCATACTGTGTATAACCTGCCAGTAAAAAGAAAGCCAATATTACCATTTTTTTCTAAATGCTAAATCCTGCATGTGGTTTATCGTATGACTCAAACTTAAAAGATTAATATGGATTCAACATTAAACAAATGAGTTATTGTAATAATCTTTTATAGTTAGTTTCCACTTGATCCACTATGTGCTTGATGGTTTCAGCAGACTTTGGACCACTGTATGTATTCTGTTCATCTGAACTAATGATGATTTACCTACAGGATTCTGACCTTAGAAATGATAAGCTGAATTCAGGCAATCTAAAATATAAGCGGAGCAATTCAAAGCAACCAATGGTAAATTTGAAAATGATCAGCAAGGTATTGTCATAATCCCTCAAAAGTCTCTTTCCCTCCCACCCACTGCATCAGAATTGTAAGACACTTCTAATCTTTGATAACACAATGTGGCCAAGCATAGTTTGGCAAGTATAAATCAGGACTTTATTTATTTTGAATTACTTAAGAATCAAAATAAAAGTATTGAGTTGTAAGAAATGTTTATGTGAAGTTAACCAAAAGAGAAAGGTATGGTGGTTTAAATATAAACGATAATCTTTAAAATAGGCGAAGAAATTATTTATACGAAGACTGCAACTTTATTTTGAAGAACTGGTACAACATGTTCCACTTTATTTTATTTTTTTATTGTGCAACTTGACAAGGCTTGAAAAACATCATGTCTCCTTTTCACTCGTTTCTTTAGTCTGATTTTAAAAAGAACATGCTGAAAATACAATGCCTATATTAATAGTTTTTCATCATTCTGGAACACAAAAAATCTCATTTTAATCCAAAATAACACACTTTGCACATTAACTATAAATATGCATTTAAGTTTTTCCGTTAGCACTTCATTCTGAAAACACTATATTGTCAGTGCCCGAAAGGCATTCTTATAATGCACTAGATTGGATTATTTTTTTTTTAATACTAACTACGTGCAAGTTAAATTTGCATTTTTCAATTGCACTATTGACCTTTTCCCTTGTTTACAATTAAATTCCTTTGAGCATTTCTGGGAAAAGGACAAGGAATTTATAAGCTATGGATTTCACAGTGTTATTTTTTATTGTTGTTTTTTGTGTTGAATGCCACTGATGGGAGAGGTGGTGGTAACCATTAACTTTTTGCACTGTCTGAGCCTATCACCGTGGGTAAATTAGCTGACGAGTCCTAATAAGGATGAAACAGCTATCCAGGAATCCCATTCATGATGGCTCAGTGTGCGAAAGGCATTCTTACTTGCACTAGATTTTGTTGTTTACTATATTATTTCTTTACTATTAAAAAATATTATAATATGTCATTTAGTATACAAGTATTCTGAACCGCTTGCAGGCTCATGCTTTCAGCAGCAAGACCTTCACCAAAACTAACTCCAACAGAAGTTTGTAAGTAATGGCAGTACTTTCATCAATAAACTCTGTTGTCAATGGAAGATTTTCTGTTATGTGCCATTGCCATATTCTGGGAAGTTTAGAAACTGGGTTTTTTAAAAGGCTCAAGTTTCATTACTACGACCTAAATAGAAACAAACCGTTTATTACCTAGTCTTAAAATGTTCAAATAAACAAGAAAAGCAATAAAACTATAATTAAAATGGTTTATGTGACTAATTTTAACTATAAAACTAGCAAAAAGTGCTTAAATTTGACAGCCGCAATGTTAACTGAGCAAACAACACTGTCATTGAATTAGTATAGCTCCACTTCTAGAAGCGTTTTTGATGTGAAATAAATTGTAAAACCAAGTCTTAAATTAGTTCCAACAATTCCCACCAAAGGGAGATATCTGACCGACTGCAAAAATGCACATCTTCCTTCCAAAAATCCGACTTGAATTGAGTTTTGTGTATGTCAAATTGTAACGTCCGAAACAATCAATCTTATACTATACTCTTTGCATTGTTTAATGATCAAAATTAGGCTTAGTGGGCTGTCTATTGTTTTATTTAGTTGTGCAAATTTCGTAACTTCAGAGGGTGCTACAATTCTTAATTTAAGCCTATGTTGAAACGGGAAATTTCTTTTTTGTCAAAATCTGTAACGTCCGACATTCAGAGATTGCCTTCTGTAAAACAATCACTAATCCAAATTTAAATTCGTTTTTAGTATTTATTAAGATGTTAAGCTCTAAAGAAGGTTTTGCTGTAGAAAGCAACTTTTTACCTACATTTGTGAAACTTCTTTTTTGTTGAAAACCATGTGCCAAATGCTTGTAACGTCCGAACCAAGATGGCCGCTTTGACTTGAATTGTCGGTTGTCAAAATTTTGACATGAAAATTTTGCTCTTTGTAATAGAATCTGATCAATGCCATACAACTAATTTTGATTATTAGATATTTGCTCATTTCTTATTGATTCACCAGTTGCTTAAAGTTTGTGTGTATGTCAAATACTGGTAACATCCGCAATGTGCATGTCAAATGTCTAACACCCGACCAAATTTCAATGAATTAATTTAATATTTTCTGAGCCATTTCCTGTCCTGGCAGCACTATTTATGGCATCTAGATACCATGCTGCAACATCATGTAAAAAATTGTGGTGATACAAAACAGTTTATTTTGGGACCTCAAATTAACATTTGTGAAACCCAAAATATGGCAATGGCACTTATACTAACAAGAACACCACATATCTCAGTGAAGTTCTCAATAAGGCAACAAGTTTTGTCTACAGTTATTTTATCCTTCAAATTCACCCAGACTAATTACTCAATTCAACAACACTGCTATGGCAACAGTCACAAATGAAGCAATAGATAAAAGTTTATAAAATTCAAATGTTACGTTAAATGCGAGAAACTGGTCTGTAATTTTTTATGGCAAGTTTTTTAATTGTGTCAAATTATTATAAATTTTATTAATTTATTTATAGACTTAAAAATTCCAATAAAGCTTATTTGATTTATAAGTAATTTAGAAGAATCTGATTACCTGTTTCATTTTTTCCCAAAGACACCGCATAAAAGATGAACTTGTTTTTGTTGTGACTTCAACTTGATAAGCAGCATTCAATATCTAAATGAAAACAAAGAATCAGTAATTAGTAGTAGACATTACAAACAATTTTTTTAAAATGGTAATATAGCAATAACACATTGAAAAAAAATTACTTTTAATTAGGTATAAAAAATAAAATTAAGACAAAGTAAATGAATAGAAAATTACTTGTGTCAAAGCAGCCCTTGCTTGAAGAGATTCCCCTTCATCCCTATATGCATTTTCCAGACTTTCTAGACACCTTTCTAAAGTTCCTAAAATTAAAGATTAAGAAAAAACTAAGAAAATAGTTATAATACGGTCTTACATTGTGAAGTGTCTAGAGGAGTGTTTCTAAACTTGTGTTTTGCAGAACAGAGCCTTTATTTAAAAGAACAAAAGTTTCCTCAAATACAAGCAGCAACATCACAATGATGTTTACTGTTTCGTAATACAGTAGAACTTCGGTTATCCAAAACTCTTTTAACCGGAACCTCGTTTAACCGACGTCGGTTTCCTTAAGTTTTTTTTTTGTTTTGTTAAAGAAACAATTTCTTCACCAACTCCCTCCCCCCCCCCCTCCTGTCGGAAATTCCATTCTATTGTCTCCCTTTGCCGGAAATTCCATTAGTCTCGAAGACCTTTTGCCTTCTGTCTTTCTATAGGCTACTTTCTGTCCGTTGGCTTTACCGAAATGTAGAACATACATTTATGCCATGGAGCCTACTAAATGAAAACGCGTTTTGTTAACAGTGGAACAGAAGTTCCAAATTGTGAGCAGAATTGAAGCAGGTGAGACTTCTAAAATAAGCAACTCTGATGCTTTTGAATGTTTTGCTAAAGAACTGATGTGGTTGGAGCAACAGACTGCCTCTTGATTCTACAGAACTTATTATGCTACTGAAACAACTTCGGGACAGAGCGGCTAAGCGACGTCAGTCATGCTTACGGCAAAGCAAACTTCCGTTTAAGCCAATATAAAGTATATATCGTATGTCATATAAACATTTACATTGCATTATCTGACTTGTGTCACATCTATTGAACAAATTTATTGTTTATAATAATAAAAACATCACATTTAGTTATTTTGTACATATGTGCATGTTAAAATCCAGTGTTAAAATTTTTGCAGACTCCTGACGGCCATTTTTAAGTGCTCTCTTTTATCCGGAATTTTCGATTTACCGACGGAGGTCAGGTCCCAGCCACTTCGGTTAATCGAGGTTCTACTGTATATGAAATCTCTTAATGAAACTGCTTTGTCGTCATCTAATTTGTTAAACTGCATAATCATAATAAAGTAAAATACAATGCATAAACTTTTTTGTTTCAGTCGATTGATAAAAAGCATTTTATCATCTCCAAGCACCACTGGATAAAAGAAAGCACATCTCATTAATCTTGGTTATGTTTTGTTTCAACAGAAGCATGCTTGGTTGATACAATGGAAGATTTAACAAGTTTCCATCAATGACATTTATTAATATCAAATTTTCATACACATACATTACAGAAACTTTCAATATGACCCAAGAAACAACATTTTGAGTTTAACAACGGGAAAAAAATTGTGTACTATTTTTGGTCAAATATTGTGGCATACACAGAATTTAAATGATAGATGGTAAATTATGACAATGAAATAAATTCACAATGTTTATATTTGCATGTAATGTGAAACCATCATGCTAATGTTATTCTACAATTCTCAGGTTGAATCTACATAGATCCGATCTTAAATAATCAAAATACAGGCAGAGTTTCTATCTTCTTTTCAAAGTAAAAAAAAAAAAAAAAAAAAGGAGTCACAAGATACCTCCTTTTTTTTTTGCATTTGGAGAACGGCTGGCACATGAATTTTCTCACTAATTTTTCATTAGTGAGATTTTTATTGTTCATTTTTTCTTTTCAGGCACCACTGCGCTTCTGAAGATCATTCATATCAGCCTCAGTACAGAGACCTTGTTGTTTTACTGGTGACTGCTCCTGGCTGATGATCCAGGACGTCACTTGGTAACAATTTGGTCTCACCCATTGTTGTTTTTTAAGATACCTTTTTGTTTCAAAATGTTGCTTGGTTCAGTCATTATATTTTTATGAATTTCTTGATAGTAGGAAACAGGGAAAGCCACATAGCAATATATCAGGCAAGATAGATGGGAAACATGACTCAGAAATTGAACGTAGTCAAATACTAAGAGGGATACGTGATGTCTTACATTATTGCGGAAAAGAAATTACGTGGATCTCACTTTCTTCTTACCAGATAATCAAGGACTTTTCCATTCTTTATTATATTACTGCTTTGAAAGTTGTATTGATAACAAGAGCTCTATCAGTTGCAATGATTTTCCAAATAAAACTTTTTACATTTTGAGATGCTGAGAAATGGGTAATTCAAAACCATTATGACCAAACCCTTCTCTAAATGTTCATTTTAAATTGGTGTAATAATTCCTTTTCATAAAAACTACTCTACTGAAATCATTTGAACGCTTAAGTATTTATCAGAGGCTAACAAATTCTTAATTCTGCGAACATTTTCCTGGCTGAATGCTTGAAGAAGGCATTTTATTTCAAATCCTCTGTTCTTTGTAGGCATTTTTAAACTTAGCACAGCATTTAAAAATACTATTCAGGAAAAGCATTATTGCCATAATCTATTAAAATATTTCCCAGGTTCAGTAACTGATTCACATTATTTTAAAGCAAAATTTAAGATTCACTCCTTTTTCCATTTTTAGTGTTTTGACAGTTTATGACAAAGAAGAAAATCAAAGAAGATTCAAATGATTGTAGAAATCATTAGTCAATTGCAAAACGTAACAATTTTTGTTCCACATATAAATTAGATTAATTCAAGGATTTTAAAATAATTCAAAATAGTAACATGAAGCTCAAAAGAAAAAAAAAAAGGGAGGGGGGGGGGAAACAACAAGGTTTTAACCAAGATCCAGAAGTTTAGATTACGTCTGTTTGCAATTGATTATTTAAATAAACTAGTCGGCTACCCGTCGCTTCGCTCCGGAAGCCTCCCTTATGTAACGGAAAACAATTTTTTATTTATTAAAAATAACACACACACACACACACACACACACACACACACACACACAAATTACATCAAGGAAACTAAAACTAAAATTTTTTAAAAGCTTCTTTTTAATTTAATTTTTGATGTCTATATTCTCTCAATCTACGACTGCTTTTAGAACCACCTTGTAAATCATATATCTATGATATATTTTTATTTTTTACAGAGATCAGAATGTAGGCCTAGTGGTCTAATGGCTAAGATGTCTAACTTCTGAGCAGTATTCTACCTAATAGAAATAGTGCATCTTTCTTTCTTGACTATCTTTTTTTTAATTCCTATTGATACTTTTCAGTCGTTTTCGAGTTAGAAATAGTGATGGTTTTTGAGTTACAAATAGTGATTTTTCAGTATTCTACCTAATGAAATACTGCTTCTTATTTCTTGACTCTTTTTTTTTTTTTTTATTCCAAATGATACTTTTCAGTGGTTTCTGAATTACAATAGTGTTCAGTATTCTATCTAATAAAAATACTGCTTCTTTCTTTTTTGAGTCTCTTTTTTTATTCTAAGTGGCACTTTTCAGTGGCTTTTGTGTTCCAAATATTGATGGTTTCTGAGTTACAGATAGTGATTTTTCAGTATTCTATCTAATAGAAGTATCGCTTCATTCTTTTTTGACTCTCATTTTAATTATAATTGTCACTTTTCAGTGACGTTTGAGTTATATTTATTGATGGTTTTTGAGTTGCAAATAGTGATTTTTTCGGTATTCCACCTCAAAAAAAGAGTGCTTCTCTCTTTCTTGACTCTGTTTTCTTTACTCCAACATCTGGCGTGTACACCCACATATTTTTCAATATCACATAGGATTTGGTTAAGTAAGAATATTTAAAATATTGCAACGTTTCGGCAATTATCATTCTAATTGTCAGTTTCGAATTACAAATAAACTGACTGATGTGAAATAAATAAACAATCTTGAGATTCAAAAAAAAGATTGAATACATTCCTTATTGATGGGGGAAAGGAAAGGAGATATAAGTCAAAAAACCATATGAAGAGAGTTGTAGTCCCTATGGCCTAATGGATAAGGCATCTGACTTCGGATCAGAAGGTTGCAGGTTCGATTCCTGTCGCGGATGTTTCATTGTAAAAATTATTTCTATTTTCCATTCGCTCAGAAAATTGCGCCGGACAGAGACACAGACAGACAGAAAGACAGACAGACAGAGAAATAAAAGATTTTAGTAATATAGATTCTTAACATGGGATAGAAAATTCTGGATAACTACCTAGTAGGTTGTGAATTATCTTAGTACTATTTCATAACATTTATGCTTAAAATTGACATAAGATGTGATTATAGTATTATTAAAATGATGTACTGCACTTTCCTAATTCAGATTTTAAAATTTATCATGTATTATTAGCACCAAAAAAAAAAGGTATCCAAATAATAAAAATGGGCTTTCTAAACAAATTCTATTATGTGGCTATGGTCTTCGTAATGAACTTTGTTTATTCTGTTTTTGTCACATACCATTGGTAGCAAGGAGAGGATTATTGTTCACTAGGTAAAATGCAAAAATTTAAGATCAAAGATTGCCTTTCTAGGAGGACAGAGTATCATCAAAATAAAAGGAAAAACACAAATTTACACAAATTGTAAGATTTCATTTTATACATTCAAAAGGTGTTTGGCTAAAGGAGTCCTGATTTAAAGTCAGTCGATAAGCCAGGCTTTCTTCGAAACTATGGATGACATCTTGCTCTCATTCTCCTAGATTGAATGGTAATTCCAGATAATAAAATGCTTCAAAGTAAAATAGCTTTGAGAAAAAAGAAAAGGAAAAAAAATCAACTTGCTGAGAATGAGGTAATAAGCTGAGAAGGAAGGATATCTTGACGTCGAACAGAATAAAATTTCTGCCCAAATCCAAATTTTTTTTATCAAAGTCAACTAAGAGGTACAAGCTAGTTCAAATTCACATTTTCAAATTTCAATCAAGTGTTAACAAGCTTATTGGCCATATCTTAATCTATCATCTGAAACTTTTTTAGCAATCCTACTTTCACAAGGTTTGCCATTCACTAATCTATGCTGTATTACAATAGCATGTAAATTACTACACAATTTATGTTATAATAAAATTGCTGTCAAAAGGAAAATAAAGGATTAACTGAGAACAAATCAAACCATTACAATTTTAACAGAAAGTTGTAGGAAATTAATTCAATGAATTTGATTCCTAAGGATTCAAAGGCAAACTTGCCTTTTTAGTTTTAGAAAAGAAAAGTCTATTTCAGCAAGAATCAGGATTTTCAGTGTCCTGAAATCTTTGCTTGATATCTTTACTGATAAAGAGTGTGTTTATCACTGATTCCTATTTCTTCTAACTGAATGACTAACTGGACTAACTAAGGAAAGCAGAGTTAGATGGAGTTCTAGAAACAGAAAAATTTTCAATGGATGGCCTTTAATTTTTTTTTATGAGTTTAACTTCAAAAGTTGTAATGATGACCAAAGACTTTTATTTGATAAAAAGAAACTTACCAATGAAGCTTTCTCTTAAGTATTCCACAGATCCAATGAGTTTGTTGGCTACAGCATTATTTAGGGTGCCCAGAATAAGATCTTGAATTTCACCAGTACAGATTTTCAAGTCTCTGGCAGTTGAAACTTCCCCGTTCTCTGGAACAACTACACCTATTACCCAAAACATTTTAGAGCATAATTAGCATTTAAAACTGTCAAAAATTAACAATTATAATATTTTTTTCCCCATTTAGTGATTGTAAGTCTATTATTATTAATTAAGCCAAATTCTATCAAATGCATTACTTTGAAAATTAAAATTCAAACATTCAGAAGGCAAAGATGTAAATTTTTAATTACAATTTTAAATAAAGTAATACTCTATAGTCAGAAAAGTCAAACAATAAAAATTACCTTGGAATTCATAATTCATGGCTTTTTCCATTAATTCTTCCTTCATATTTGTAATAGTTGCTGTAATCAGATCTCTTATTTCATCCTGTTTCCTGTTTGCAATGCCTAGTAGAGTATTAAATAATTCTGATTCTTTATCTCGAGCATACACCAGCCGTTTTGGTGTAATCATCATATCACGAGCCATATCAAAGGCAGATACAATAAACATACCCAAACATTTGTTATGATATTCATGTAAAACAGACGATATATTCACTAAATAAGCCTGAAGAATATGACGTACAAACAATAAAATACTGGACATATTATCAAAATTCTCTACGAGTTCATTTTCTACTTCCATAGGTATGCTTCGTCTCCTTACTTTGGGTGTCGTGCTTGGTAGCATGGACATGTAACCTTCAAAAAAAAAAAAAAAAGAGAAAGGAATAGTTTAATAAATGTTAAAAGTTTTACTCCAAAATCTAATTATCTAAGATACAAGTAACTACATAGTAAAAAAGTTGTCAAAGCTCTCAAAGTGTATAATTAGGTGAAAATTTTAGAAGTCTTAAAGTACAGTAACTAATAGGAACCACTTTAAATTTTATAATTTTTCTTGATTCTCAATGCATTCCTAATATGGATTATCCAGATTACCATGGGCTGGAATAAAGAAATGTCACAGCTCTGACTATCCTAGTCCAATAAATTTTCAATGTGTGAACAATGAAGAGTTAACTGAAGCCAACAGAACGAGGAAAAAGAAAAAGAATAAAAGAGAGAGAATAAATTTTTAATTTTAAGACAAGACTAATTACAAAAAGGATTAAAATGTCTTATGTCATCATGCCTTAATGGTATCACATGAAAGAAAATACAACAAAAATGAGACTATTTTCCAATACTGTTCAATATTGCTTTTGTTATTGTTCTGCAACTTATCCCTGATACTTACTGGGAATTGCAAATTTCAGTGAGAACAGAATAGGTTACCTGCAAATTCATAAGGGATCAGAAAAGCTTTTGCAAAAGTTCAAAATGAGGTTTGGATAAACTGGCGAAAAAGAATTCAGACAAAAGAATCAACACCCAAGCCAATTCCTTGAATTAAATGATGTTATTCACAATTTCTAATCATGTTACTAATGTAAGCCAGGAAAGAAACAAAAAGTAATAAAAGAAAGTACATTAAAGTAAGGAAAAACAAACAAAGTTAGAAAATGGAGAAAAAAAAATGAAGAAAGAAATAAAAAAGAAACAAAAAGATTTAGATCCCAGCAACTCTAACATACCAATCAGTGATATTAGCAATTACATTTGTTCGCCAACAAACGTATTAGGTTAGTCGCTTTACTAACATTTAAGCTATTAATTGAAATCCAATGACAACAATGTCAAATATCTCGAAATCCATAATCTGGCAACCCCATAAACCCACATTCATTTTTGAAGTACTTCATCTCAAAAAGGGATATTGAATTTAGTATTTTTATGTTACCTTGTTAGTATTATTATATAGTTGAGCATCATATTCTAATCCAGAATGCTTCGGCAAGGGAATATTTTGGATTTTCTTGGATTTTAGAATCGGCAGAAAAGTGAAAAATATTTACTTTCATAAGTTATTTTTTACTTAATATAAAAAACAAGAATACAAATGAAGCAAAGATAAATTTATTTATCATAATTCAGTAGGAACATAGAAAGAGATTGATGAATAGTTTGAATTGTCTTCGGTCCCCTCTGACTTCGTTCTTAAAGAGGGCGGCTAAGGTCATCTTTAGCCAACAAGAGCAATGTATTGTGTAGTTTATGATCTTTATTTATTACCTACAGTATTTCTAGCTGTATTCCAAAAAAACAATTAGTGCTTAACGGTCTGCATTAAGGAACAAGTATTAAAGGTTAGGCTTATGTCAAAAAGGGAATACCATAGGTTCTTTGTTGACAGAAATTCAAGAGAAATTCTTTGTCCTTATGATGCCAAGCAGTTAGCATCAGTTTATCAGTAATGTTTCTTAGGTGGCCAATGTATCACTCAGGACAAAGAATGGATGCACACATGAATTCATCACATACATTATCTTGAAATTAGAAGGCTTAACATGCATTGAAGAAATAAAGATAAAGTGAAAATAAAACACACTAACCTCAACCAATATAATAAAAGTAATAGGGAATTATCCGACAGTTTTGGAATACTTTGCTTATTCCATCATCAGGGACAGCACAAACATTTAGGACAATACAGGACGAAAACATGCGGTGTTGGTGTTGGAGGGTTTAGTAGTAGTGATGGGAGTTTTGCTAATCAGTGACTGGATTATAGGCATTAAGCAGGATTACTCAGCAAGGAGGCAGTGGGTTAGTTTATGGGAGGGAGGGGTTTGGTATCTGTTATTTGGTATCTGGGGTGTGTCGAATTTCACTGAAATATGTTACTGTATATCAGCGGTCGGCAACCTGCGGCCCGCATGCAGCCCATGAAGCATTTTGGTGCAGCCCGCGAGGCGTGTTAGAAGATTTTTTTTTTTTGGTTGTTAAAATTAAGATTTTATTTTTTATTTTTTGGTTGTTAAATTAAGATTTTCTTTTTTCTTTTTTTTTTTTTGGTTGTTAAAATTAAGATTTTTTTTTTTGGTTGTTAAAAAAAGATTTTCCTTTTTGGCCCAAGTGCAGCCCGCAGTAATCCCCACATAACATATTTGGCCCTCTTACAACAAAAGGTTGCCGACCACTGCTGTATATGATCGTGTGGGGTCTTTGGTAGTGAAGACATTTTGTGTTCCTTGATGCATAGAGGGCAGCGTGTTTGTTCCACATAGCCAGAGGCATTGTTTACAGGGGATCCAATATACTGTGTTGAGGGATCATTTAGGTGTGTGCAGTGTTATGTTTGGAGATCTGGTAAGGGGCAAGGAATTGTTTAATAAAATGCTCAAGGTGTGAATAGTAATCCAATCTTCAAAAAGTGAGAAACTACATGAGGGCTCTTGAGGGCGTAGGCTTGCAGGAAATCCATATTGGAACAGAAACGAATCGTCGCTTGCAGGACCATCCTAGGGAGCTGAGCAAAAAATTTCACAGCTCCAAATGATAGAAGGCAGAGAGCAAAATGGCAGACACAGAAGGCAAATAAACTGATATTCATAGATAAGTGGACGGTGTAAAAGGATAGAAAGATGTCAAGCCATGACAGTTTCAGCTGAAACAAATGATCCTTCCAACTATTTTTCTGAAATATGGAAGTTTATTTTGGTTTTGATTTGTATCATTGAGTTAAAACAGTTGACTAATGGTGGATAGCAGTCATTTGTGTCACTATATTGCCAATGTCCAGTTTCAATCATGAGCACATCTCTTCAGCAATGTTCAATCATGGTATGCTCATTTTTTTTGAAGACGGACTAAGGGAAACCCATATGAAAGGGATTCGCATCAAACATGATGCAGGGTTTGGATTTTGTGGTTTTTGTGAGTTTTCTTAGTTTGTTTTGTAGGAGTTAAGGTGGTTGTGGAAGAGATGGGAGGAATAGTTATGGAGGTTGAAAGTATGTTGTAAATTGTGGTTGAGCTCAAAGTTTAGGGAACATGTTAGCAATGCTTCTTCTACATCTACTAGGACTATTTCTGAGGCCTAATCAGCTCTCCTTCCTAGCCTACTCTTTCTCAAAAACAATTAAAATTAAACAAACAAAATCGTGCTTCTTACATCACCCAATGCAAAAAGCATTATCATCAAAATAAAACATATGTCCGAATAAAAATTGTCCAAATAAAATATCTTCTAAGTAAAATATCTTGTAAGTAATTTTCCTCTTCGAAGTTCTAAAATCCTTCTTTTTGAACTTAAATCATTGAAGAAAATAAAATGTTTTTTAAAAATCTACTCGCCAAAGAATCCAATCTTCATATTATACAAAACTCACATTGACGTAATTAAATCAAATAAAAATCCTTTATTCCACTCCTATGTCTTTCACACAATATTTCTTCTACATCTTCTAGGAATATTTCCGAGGCCTAATCGGCTCTCCTTCCTCAGCCTACTCTTTCTCAAAAACAACTAAAATTAAACAAATGGTGCTTCATGCTTCTTACATCTTCCAATGCAGGAAGCATTATCATCAAAATAAAAAAGAGAAACTTTTATCATCTTTTATTTTCTTCAATGATAAGTCCAAAAAGAAAGATTTTAGAATTTCAAAGATAAAATTACTTCGAAGAGGAAAATTACTTACAAGATATTTACTTGAAGATATTTTATTTGGACAATTTTTATTTGGACATTTTATTTGGACTACTTATATTCGGACAATTTTTATTCGGACGTTTGTTTTATTTTGATGACAATGCTTCCTGCATTGGGTGATGTAAGAAGCATGAAGCACGATTTGTTTAATTTTTAGTTGTTTTTGAGAAAGAGTAGGCTGAGGAAGGAGAGCCGATTAGACCTCAGAAATATTCCTAGAAGACGAAGAAATATTGTGTAGAAGACGTAGGAGTGGAATAAAGGAGGTTTATTTGATTATATTTGGGTTTAATTACGTCAATGTGAGTTTTGTATAATATGTTAGCAATGCCCTGTGTCTAAGTCAATGGTGATGATTATACAGGGAGTGGACACAATAATATGAACACCCATATGAAAACGGGCCTTAATTCATTTGCGCAGAAGAGCCCTGCCTTCTAGAACAGTCGTCTGTCATCTAATGGCCGCAAAGGCAGAGGTATCAGTCGATCAGCAACAGTCGTATGGGTTGCATGTGACAATTGTACTAGCAGTGAAATGTCGTTATGTCCAACCTCTCTCACTTCAAAAGAGGCCTGATTATTGGAGTGTGCTTCGCTGGAGCTTCAGTGACGAAATAACCAAAACTATCCAACGGGAACTGCATGCTGCAAACATTCTTGGCAGAGCAACTATTCAAAACTATTGGTGACACTGTGGAATGCATTGAAGCAATGGCAATGGTGCTCGCAGACACTGGACACAACAGAAGTGGGAGCATGTCATTTGGGCTGACAAATCTGCATTGACATTATTTCAGACCACTGGACATGTTTAAGTGCGGAGAACACCTGCCTTTCTTGTTGACTGCCTCCTTCCTACTGTAAACTTTTTATTGTTTCTGAACTACAGACCCCTCCTGCATCAGGAATTACATGCGTATTCACTTGACATTGTGCATGACCTGTATCCATCCCACATCGGATATAAGCTTTAAATCAGGTGAAGGGTGGGCCAACACCCTAATAAAAAAGATTTTGTGATGTTTCACAAGTGTTCATATTATTTTGTCCACCACCTGTTTGAGTGGGGTTGTGTTTGAGTTGCAATATATGTATCTGTTGGAGCATGAGGGTTTTCTGTGTATTGTCTTTTATAAGTAATGGAGATACGCAGTTGTTGGAAGACTGTTCCAGTTCAAATTGTAGTGGGGATCCAAGGATTTGAGGTATTTTTGTATATATGTAATATAATGTTGTTCAGTGTGTTTTGACCATATGTTTTCACCAACACCATCACCATGTGTTTATGTCGTATATTGTCTTAAATATTTGTGCCATCCCTGATGATGGAATATATTAAGTATTCCGAAAGTGAAGGGTAATTCCCTGTTAACTTTTTTATATTGATTTTATTGGGTAAGTGCATTTTATATTCATTGTCTTATCTTTATCATCTTGAAAAGTTCTGGATTTGAAAATTCTGACCTAGAGATGCTCAATGTAACTTTATAATATACAGAAAGGGGGAGAGAAATATTCTAACTAAACTGAAGAGTAAAAATTCTTACCAATATCACATAATTGCTGAAATATGTTGAATGAGTTCTGAGATATTTCTGTTGGTTGAATGGGACTTGAACTGAGACAGGAAGTCATCTGCGCATGTTGTTCAGATTCTGTTAAGTCAGGAGAAGGTGGAGGACGAGTACGAATGAAGAATACTGGCCGTTTTGGTAAAAGCTGCTTCAGATGAACTAGATCCTCTATTTCCTAAAAACAAATTCAGCAAATTTCAGTAATTTTAGTATGTTACATTTGTCCATTAATGATCTGCATCAGCATCAATTTAGAATCTTGATCAACTGGAAAGTATATTAAATCTAAATGTTTACACCCAAGTTCACTAAATATTTTGAATCAACACATATATATATATTTTAAAATGTTTGTAGGATTCTTTATAACTTTTTATCAAACTCTACTGAGAAACTAGATATTATTTACAAACACATAATAAAATACAATTATTAAATTATTAAAACTCATAACAACAAAATCAACAAGTTCATGTAATTGAGAGCTCTGTTTTTAGAATTTGAATAGAATATTCAAGACCATCTTGTACTGAATATTTTAGTCCTCGTCTGTTGGATTTGGTCAGTATTCACAGTTTAGTGAAGCCAAAGGAAACAGCACATAAATAAAAAAATAAATAAATCCTTTAAAATATAAAACGATTAATACACAAAGTCCAATATATCCATTCAATTACGTCCTGTTCGGTAGGTCCTACGATCTTAGTTCACATGTTATATTTGGCTTTGTGCCTTAGCTTGGGAATGTAATGTAATGAAATGTGGTGAGCGTGGGTGGCTTGACAGCCAAGCACTGCGACCTGAAAGATCTATTGTGCTATCCCACGGAAATATGGACAGACGGAGAGAAAGACTGAGAAAGGATGGTGTGAGAAATGCAGGGGAAATGGGAGAACCCTGGGAAATCCTGCCCAGCACGGATCGCCACCATCAACGAAACCCACATGAGAACCGAACTTCGGTACTCGAGGTGAGAGGCCAGTGTCTTAGCAACATCGCCAACCGCGCGGCCTTAACTTGGGAATACTGGACTTGTTAGTGTCTTAATTGAGGATTATTACAATTCTTGACAAATGATCAACAATCTAATTAGGATTTAAATGTGAAGTAACAAATGATTAACAATAAATTTTGGTATGTGCATAGAAAATAGAATCTATTTAAGCCAAAACTCTTTAAATTTAAGAACAGGAAGAAATAAACGTTTACGAATATTTAAATCCTTCAAATTTTAAAAAAGAGAATGTCAGCAGATTTATCGGAGCAGGTAAAAACTTAAATTCAAGAAATTTAAAAGCTACTTTAAAAATCAAAGACATTTTAAAGAAATTCCAAAAATATTAGTGCTTTTTATGACCAGCACATAAATAGTCTGAGCTTAAAATGAGCTGTTTGAAATTTATCTGCAATGTATCCCTTCTTTGAATCCCATAAATGTCAGCATTGTTTTTAGATACTCAGCTTACTGAAATACAATTACAAGATCTTCATTTACATTCAGTTACTTCACGGATGATAACTGGCAAAAGTTAGAATGGATAAGGTTGAATCCTGTAGAAACATTAATTTCATTGATTAAAATTAACATGTTTCTTTATCAAGACAATAAACTGCCATTCCAATTTACACAGTGAATGAACATCGTTGCTTAATTTTTTGTTTATCTTAGTGCAATGATTATTTTTTTCCCTTTTTTTCTATTAGTACTCCAATATTTGGATAGTAATAATTAATTTTCAAGTTTCAAGTTTCAGTGAAGTTAAATATATAAAATAACACGAGACAAGTTGAGAGATCGTATTTGAGAGTTAAAATGTCTACATGTAAAGGCCTGTTAGTATTAGAGCTTCGCAGAGTGAGTGTATTGGAATCTATATTACCAAAATCTTTTATTTCTGTCTGTCCGTCGAAATTGTTAATTTCCTGTGAAAAAATTACTACAATGAAACGTTCGCAACGGGAATCGAACCTGCAACCTTTTGATCCGAAGTCAGACACCGTATCCATTAGGCCACGGGGACTACATTCAAATTATTGTTTCTTACCACTCCCTTTGTGTGTGTGTGTGTGTGTGTGTGTGTGTGTGGTGTAATGAGAGAAAAGCCAGAGAAAAAAGAAAATAACTCATCAAGTTTAGCCTACTAGATTAAAAATTAAATTTCATAATTCATTTTTTTCCAGCAACCATCTGAAGTCGTTAGACACACATCTCGACATGAATGAAGAAATTACAAATGACGGGCATAAATACTCTATCTCAACTAAAAGCCGTCACACTGTTATCCCGTCATTGTTGATGGGGCATATATATTACCACTAGTTAAACTTACATGATTATTAGTGGCAACAGTAGTGAATCAAAAAATCAGGAAAATATATTCAATATCAGATTTCTTAATCTCTGGTTACCCCTGCTTGATAACCGAATAGATGCATAGACTCTTAAAAGAGAAAATATAAAAAAAAAAAAATCACTGCTACTTATCTTCAATTAGCCTGAAACTCAAGTAGTTTTAGGCACTTGTCTATGAGCTAAAGAAGTTGGCTTTCTATACTCAGCAGGGCTGAGGATTCTCTCCAGTTACTCATGTATTTGATTGTTAAAAGTTAATCCTTGAAAACTTAAGATTACAAAGTTTCATTTTACAATAATAGAACTTAAAAATACCTTATTTAATTTTTGTATTAAAAAATAAAAGTTAAAATTATATCAGCAAAATTGTAAGGTGACTTCATACTTAACACCAATGTTTTAAGTAAATTAGCTAAGTTATTATCGTCTTTACTCGCGTATTTTTTGCACTCTTTTGGAGGAAAAAATCGTTTTGAAACAGAGGTGCATAAATTATGCAAGAAATAAAAAAAATCCTTCCCAAACAGCAAATTCTCTCCCAGCAGCTCTGTTTCCATGTTTCTCCGCATACAGAATTACACGAACTTTAAAACTGGCCATGTAACTACTACATTTACCGGTAAGCTTCACTCATCTTCGTCAGAAATAGCAAATAAGTACACCGATCGCAAGTATATCACTACCCACAGCTGTAGCAAACCTCAGTTGGGGGGGGGGCTTGTAAGCGAGAGGCGACCACCACGAAAACAAACGTTTTATGGTCGGGTGGAAGGAAGTTAAGAAGAGTGTAGCGAGTTTACCATTATAACTGACCATGTCTACTATTCAACACTGAGA
>JAFIDM010069775.1:10488-41436 GCA_023159025.1 Thereuonema tuberculata
TATACAAAAGCCTAAGAAAATGCCAAAACTGCACTGAAGACACTGAGAAATGGTAGAACTATTCCTGCCAAGTAAAATAATGGTAGATAAATAGTGATTTTTTTTATCTACCATTTAATAAAATCATTTAAAATTGAACAGCTCAGGTCAATGTAAGTTAATTTAAAAGATTGACAATTAGATAGGATTCAGCGTGCAGGAATGTAACATGAAAAGGGGAATTGAAAAAAATATACATTGAGTTCTGAGCTTATCATCGGGGTAAATCTGGCTGATGAATTCTTAACAAGGATGAAACAACTGTCCCAGATTCTCATCGATGATAGTCCTAAGCATGAAGCAAACTCAAAATGTATTCTTTCAATTCCCCTTTTCATGACAATTAAAGAGTTCCATAAAAAATAGGAGTTAAAAAGGATTTTTTTTTTTCAAATAATATAAAAGGTAATAAATAGACAAAAAAAAAATATTGCTATAGGGAATGTAAATTCTATTTTAATAAGTCAATTAAAATAAAGAGATCCTTTCAGAAATGTACTGAATTCATATTTAACAGAGAAATAAACAAGTTTTTATTTCAATAAGAAGTAAAGAAAATAATTATAATATGAAAATATGAAAATAATATCACTGAATTTAATTTCTATAAGATATTTTTGGGATGTGAGAAGATATGTTTTCTATAACATTCAAAACTTCTACAAATACTGGGTAAATTAAAATACAAAATTCATGAAGAACAGTGGAATGTTCCATAGAAAACTCCAAGGAATTTATATAATTCCATGGTTTCCTGTTAGGCTGAATGCATTTGGACCCTTATGGAAATCAAGGCTTTTTTTTTTTTTATCTGCCAAACATGCGGCACCACTGCAATTCCAGAATATACCTTTGAAAGCTTGTTGGATGTGCTTCTCTTTGGCACCACTAACATGGTCTGGGTCAGTGAAGGAAAGTCATGGGACCAAGTGGAAAATACGTGTTTGGAAATCATTGTTTAATAAGCCAATGCATTGTAGCCAATGAAGAAAAAGAAACACAGGAATGCCCAAAACACATTGGTAATACCCCTCAAAATAATCTCCAAGATTGTCCACCGTACATTGCCAGCGTTTGAGAGCTACTGTCCAATGCCATCATTCTTCATGATAATGCTACACGACACATAGCAGCTCCTTCATAGACTTCGTTACATTGATGGGGATGGGAAGTCTTGGAACATCCTTCGTATTTGCCAGACTGGAATCCTTGCAACTTTGATTTGATTCCAAAACTCAAGCTGCAGTTGCATGGGAAGCACTTGCAAACAAAGATGAAATTTTGACGGTGTTTTGGCTCATTACATGCAGCCAATGGTATTTTCTGCCATCCCAAATGCTTGCAATGTATAGTGGACAATCTTGGTGGACAATCTTGGAGATTACTTTGAGGGGTGTTGGCAATGTATATTGAGCATTCCTGTGTTCCTTTTTCTTCCTTGGCTACACGGCATTGCCTTATTAAACGATGATTTCCAAATACGTATTTTCCACTTGCTCCCATAAGGTTCCTTCACTGACTCAGACCATGTTAGTAGTGTCAATCAGAAGCACATTCAACAAGCTTTCAAATGTATATTCTGGAATTGCAGTGGTGCTGCATGTTTGGAAGTTAAAAAATAGTAGCCATGATTTCCATAACGATTTACGTATCAAAGCCAAAGGCACACATACCAGAAACAGATTATTTTCTGTAAATCAAATAAAGATAATTTAATTCCTATGTCCTAGTGTGTATAAATGTCTCTTTGTCAAATGTGAATTAGCAATGAACTGGTAGAGCCGATTAGAAGTTTTCAAGCAATGATAAGCAAGAGTTGATCTATGGATTAACATGGATTACATGAACAAACAGTAATTATATCCAAGGCATATAGGATTTAATCACACAAATAGTTCACTCAAAGATCTGAAACAGACAAAGTTTGCAGTTAATAGTGGGAATTACAAGAAAATTACAGATTCTTTCTTCTGAACGAACTCCAGGAATGAAGACAAGTTTAAGAATATTTTCTTTGCTTAAGTTTCTTATTGCAATATATTCTGTTACTTTTCTTTTTCATGACTTAATTTTAAGATCGATTTTAGGTAAACACTTTAACAATATGAGTAAGAATGTTTCACTGATATGCATTTAACGTTGCTCTTTGAAAAAAAAATCGTTTAACAGTTTTTATTTCTGTAAGTTAATAAACAATTGAAAGCAACAAAAACATTGGACATAAAACGTGGAAATGTAAATTTGGAGGCTTTGTAATGTTGGAAAAAGTATTACTTACTTAGGCATTAAATTTTCTCCATTGTAATGAAGGCAGTCAAAAATGAATAAGCATACATTAGCATCCTGAAAGGCAGTTTTCTGAATAAAAAAAAGATATTAAAGTTAGCATTTAATTCAAACAAAAGTTAATATTCAGTTACTGAAAACATGAAACATTTTTCTATACAAATTCCTTTCATTAGACTTGAAATTAATTTATTGAAAAACAGTCTTAACAGTTGCGAAATTCATTCAAACGTCATCAAAATAAAAGTTAATTTATATTAATTACAACTTTTATTCTGATGATGACTAGTAGCAGCTGCCAAGAATTTAAAATTGTAAGTTTTAGTTTTCAAAATATTTCTTTTGAAATATGTGACTCACTATGTGACTAAATGGGAATCTGTACATAAAAGGGATTGAATCTCTACGTAATATCTTATAAGTTATATATTTATTATAACTAGAAAAAAAAGAAAAAAAAGCTCTTACCAAAATATTCTCAGGTATGAGAGTATTTTATGATTTTTTTTTTTTTTTTTTTTTTTTTTACATTTCTATCTATATTCAAAAATAAAACGGCCTACATTTTCATTATATGTAATAATATATTATCTAATTATTATTAATTTATATTGTTGTGATATCATCATGATAAACAGTATGCACGAAACCTGCTTACCTTATGTTTTCCCAATGTTCCAAATGGTAAAGGCACTCCTTCCTTATTTACAAGTAATACTTCACTATCAAGAATCAGATCATTTCCATGTTGAAATGCTTGAGGAATGTACTTTTCAAAATGCTGAACCTTAAAAATAAATTAATATGTATAATACTTCAATATTTTTTACCATACTAATCTACATCAAGAAAAGTAAAATATTCTCTCACAGATACTAAGTTTGACTTGGCTATTTCCTCTCTTAGCTACTATGGCTCAAAACAAATTTTGCATTGCCATTTAAAAATGATGAACAGAATAAACTTTATTTTAGAGATGATAATTAAAGAACTGCTCTAAAGATAGCTGTTTTCCAGAGGCAGTGGGCATCGACTAGAATGATAACAATTTACCAGTAGATTCCTTTATGGAATAAATGATTGAATGAGCTTAGATTGACAGCTAGATAAAAGTGAAAAGAATGATTCAATCTTAAACTGTGAAATCTTATCGAGTCCAAGCCGTGATGGCTGCGAAAAGGGGAAATATTAACTGTTGGGTGGTGGTCATAATAATTCAATCACACAGTGTGCTTATCTTTAATGTAAACATTACCTTTAAAATTATATACAAAAACGAAATCAACAGTAGAACCGCTGATAAGTGTAGAAAAACAGTTTCTATAAGTAATAGATGCTTAATATTTCAATAAACTTCTTTAATATTCCACAAACATCATACAACAAAGACAATATTTCGAAGGAATATTGCCTTTGTTGTATGATGTTTGTGCAGTATTAAAGAAGTTTATTGAAATATTTATAAAGGTTATTTTATTGATAATAGATGCTTAATCTTTTTATAAAATATTCAAACAGAATGCTTATTTTTTTTTCCTGTTATATTATTATTTTCTAAAGATCAACTGTGGTAAAAACAATACTAACAATTCCATAAATCTCTCTAATTCTCTTTCTTGTGTACATAATTAGTAAACTTACACTCACCTCCTCAACTCAAAAGAAATAAATACGATATTTATTTAAAAAAATGGATTTCTATTTCTTTTATTTTTAATGTGTATTTCTTGTTTTTTAATTTATGCTTGGAGGTCCCATTCTCTTTCCTGCCTTTAATAATACTAACCTCCGTAGTTGGACCTAGGGGTTTATAGCGACTACACTCCACTGATGATCGGCAATTTACCGTGAAACAGCTGTTTGGGGTTGTCGCTGTTGAACTGATAAACACTAGGTCCATATTTTAATGTGTTTAATCACTTTTTTAGGCGCTTTTTTCCTATTTGATGCCTACAGAAAATTCATTGAGGCCAGCGGAGACTGGCACATGGATTTCTATTTCTTTTATTTTTAATGTGTATTTCTTGTTTTTTAATTTATGCTTGGAGGTCCCATTCTCTTTCCTGCCTTTAAAATACAATTAATTCACTGACACCTAATTACCTAATAACTGTGTTTCTATCTGCAATATCTCGGCAACTACCTTTGAACATGAATTTCATGAGCTTTTCAATGATGTATTTCTTGACCACCCTTTCCATTTAAAATTTTTGGGATAACATACACCCCTGCTTAGGAAATGAACTGCCACAATTAAAAATACCCCAACAATGGAAAACGGTTTTTCATTTTTTATTGTCACGAGGAAGTCGACAAATTCAAAATGAGCATTATTGAACTTCAAAATAATGCGTTAACTGCTTTCTTTGGAATCGAGTTTTGTTAGATTATCTTAAATTTTATTTTCTTATTATTATTACTTTTAATAATTGAATTCTACCTTATTAATATATTTTTGTAAAAACAACTAAACTTATTGATTCACGTGTTTTTGAAATTTGTTTAAGCTTCCAACTATTTTGTTTTGTCGTACTTATTCCAATTTTATTATGCTTGAAAAAGAGATGGCTTGAAAAGAGTCTTCAAAACTTCAAAATGTTGCTTTAACCCCTTTCATTGGAATCGATTATTCTTGGATTATCTCATATAAACCATCGTTTTATCATCGATAATCAATTAGTATCGAAATGGACAACGAGAGAAAGGATGAGATCTTTTCAAAGAACTGTTAATAATGTCGTAAAATTTGCCCCATACTAACAATGTTTTTTTCTTTATAGAATACAACAATTATTTTTTATTACATATTTTATTCAATGCAAATTGAACTGTTTCTCATTCAGATTTAATTTGTCAAAATTCCCTATTTTTACCATTGATTATTTTTCAAAATGTAGATATCAGCATTTCAATGTATTAGATTCAAGATTATGAAAGTTATCTAAATATAAAAAATGCATTTGATTAACAAGAATTCTGTAACTTACTTTATGAGGCAACACAGGTTTGAGGCTACGACTGAAGTAAGAAAACTGACTTCCTTTCTTATGTACTTGAACTCTTTCACCATCATATTTAATTTCAGAAAACATACCATTAGGACATTTCTTCATTGCTTCTTCTACAGATTTGCAAGGCTGAGCCTGGGAATAAATGAAAGGATTAACTAATTAATTAGTTTTAAAGATATTATGAAGCTTATTTTTTTTTAATAATTTTAGAAGTTTGGTCTTTTATACAGGGTGGCCCATCAAAAATGAAACAGCTGTGTTTGGTGTCATTTCCATACATTGTTTTAGAAATCACTCGAGCCTGTCATTTTTATTTTCAAGGGGGTCAGTGGTTCTAGGTATTTTTAATTGTGGCAGTTCATTTCCTAAGCAGGGGTGTATGTTATCCCAAAAATTTTAAATGGAAAGGGTGGTCAAGAAATACATCATTGAAAAGCTCATGAAATTTCATGTTCAAAGGTAGTTGCCGAGATATTGCAGATAGAAACACAGTTATTAGGTAATTAGGTGTCAGTGAATTAATTGTATTTTAAAATAAGATCAGTACCTTCCCTACAATAATTAAAATATTATAGGTAGGTACTGATATTATTTTCTACAATTAATTCACTGACACATAATTACCTAATTAACTGCGTTTCTATCCCCAATATCTCAGCTCTATTCGTCTAAATTTCCACAAACCATTGTCGGACATTCTGCAGCAGTGATAAGTGCTGTGACATCATTCATGCAAACACAGTATTGTTAAGGCAGACCTGGTTGCTGATTGTACTATATTAAAGAAAGACTATTGCAGTACTTTGGATTTCAGCAGCAAGTAGCACATCTTAGCAAACATTTGATTTCTACATGTAAAATTACGGTTTATTCAATAGTAGAAAGGGTGAAAATGTTCTTTGAAAACCCAGAATGTGCCAATCAAACAGCATTGTTGTTCAACCAACAACATGCAGATAGGCATGTTAATCGAAAGTATATTTTGGAGTTAGTGGCAAAATTTAGAGAGTCTGGGTCTGCTGGCAATAAGAAGCGAAATGCTAAAACACAGTACGAACTGAAGCTGTTGAAGTGGCAATTTTGGGTCGAATTCAAGTTGACCCTATGGCAAATACTAGACATTTGGCTGCTATGACTGGTAATATCCAAACTGTTATTTAAAGAAGTCTACATCAACACAAATTTCATCCATACAAAATTCAATTCGTACAGGAACTCAATGAAGACGATTTTGACTGCCATATGCAATTTTATGAGGTTATGAATGAATGAGAAATTAATTCTCCACATTTCTTTTTAACATTTGTTTTTCCAATGAATGTACTTTCTCCTTACATAGTACAGACAATCATCATAATTACTGCTATTGGTCAGATTCTCATCCTAGGATGCTTCATGAAGTCCATACCCAACATTCACAAAAATTAAATTTTTGGTGATCATTTCATAAGTCCTTTATTCTTACCAGATAATTTGACTGGAGAGATGTATTTACATCCAAAGTCTGTAACACTTCAGGCAAATATTTTTTTAATTTTGTTTAATATTTCACAAATCTTTATGAAATATTGTATATAATAATACAAAGGGTAGTGGAACTTGTATCTGACATGTTAGATTCATATCATGGCTCAATACTGGCCAATTCATCACATCAATTTTCTGATCTTCTTAGTTGATTTTGAAGCATGACACAAGGCACTGTCTTGATGAAAAATCCAATCACTGAACTAATTGGAATAATATTTTTTTTTTCATCGCCACAACAGGCCTATGCAGGCCCAAGGGCTCGTGGGAGGTAAGGCTCCCGGCGTTTCTTGACTAACGGGACTAGTTTGAGGTCGAAAGGTCAGCCCGACACCCGCCCGCCTTTAACTCCCGGGAAAGAAACCCGGTACCCATTCTACAGAGGGCTGGGTAGGCCCTAGGACCTGTTTGGAGGAGAATGGAACCTGGAAAAATTCTCGCCATCTGCCGAGGCCGGGAAACGAACCCGCACCTCCAACCCACAGCCAAACGCCCTTACCCACTCGGCTACTGGGCCCACAATAATATGGTACAATAATTCATGGTAATTTTGAAAGTTAATTCTTCTATCAATGAATGCAATGTCAGTCTCTGGCTCCAAATGCAACCCAAATCATTACAGAACCACCACCAACATTCCTACTGAGCTTAACCACCTTCTCCTTTAGTGGATCATGCCAATAGTAGACATTCCTATCAGGGCCATTGAGGTTGAACTTTTTTTCATCTGAAAACAGCATGGGGTTCCATTATTTGTCCCTTTCATTTGAACCATATATTTTGAACCCTCTGTAGTGTTGCTGCTTTATGGGTTTCGGTAAGCTGTTGTTGTTTAGCTAATTTCATAGTTCCTGCATTGGGATAGTTCTTCAAGCTTCTCCAAACTGTTCGATGGGACACTCTTTCCTAAGTTTGCTTGAATTTGTTGAACTTTCATAAGTGGCAAATGTGTAAAAGATGGAAAATGTGTAGACAATCATTTTCACTTGAAACACCATTTTCCTAGGTATTGCTTTAACTTTACCATATTCATCTACTTTTCATAATACTGTACATTATGTACAGCTTTCTGTGAATGTCCAATTAGCTTAGAAATTTCTCTGTGACTTACCCTGGCCATGATATAGGTAATTTTTTCGTATTTCTTTTTCTGACAATGTTTTACCACCTGGTATTTTGAGACAAGTAATAAACATACCTTGTACATCTCTCACAAATTCAGTAACAAACGATCATATGATTTTGATTTCTGTCAATTGAATACTTACCTCAGTTTATTGCAAAATTGTGGGTGATTCCATAGCAGGGTTGGGAATGAAATTATTTTTTTCTGAAAATAAAGTGTATTGTCATGGAATCGTATGTGTAAGTTCCACTACAATGTGTATTATTGTATACAGTATACTATAAGATCAGTGAAATATTAAACGAAATTCAAAAAAATATTTGCCTGATTCCATAGAAGTGTTACAGACTTTATTGATCCAATGTAAACTGATATTATCAAGGATGATCAACAGTTGGTATTCCAACAGGACGGAGCTCCTCCTCATTTTGCAGTGCCTGTTGTACAGTATTTAGATCAAACGTTTCTGGGTCAACAGATTGGAAGGAGAGGCACTATGGAATGGCTCCCCATGATTGCCATACTTATTACCATTGGATTTCATTTCATGGGGTTACTTCAAAAGTAAAATTTATGCAACGCAACCAGTGTGTTTAGAAGATTTATGGCAACATATTAAAACCAAATGCCATTAGTGAAGAAGTGCTCGAGAATGTGAGACAATATTTTGAACAAAATCTTTATTATTGTGCGGAAGCTGGAGGTCAGCATTTCCAACATTCAATAAAATGACATGTAACTAACATTTCTATTTTGTACTTTACTATTTTTTTTACTTAACTCTTTTGTTTTGTTTAGATGCAATTTCTTGATTACTATTGCTTCCACTATAAAAATGAAAATGCATTTCAACATGAAATTTTGCGAGCTTTTCAACAATGTATTATTTGACCACCCTTTCCATTTAAAATTTTAGGGATAGCTTACAATCCCGCTTAGGATTTGAACTGCAGCAATTAAAAATACCCAGAACTATTGACCCACTTTAAAATAAAAATGACATGCCCGAGTGATTTCCAAAACAATGTGTGGAAATGACATGGCCCACTTAGTGGGTCACCCTCTATTTACAGGGTGATTCATAAAGTACTGAAAACTACGCCTATAAAGAACGAACATCGAAATATTTTTCTTTCAAATTTGGTGTAAAAAAAAGTAAAATAGGGCATGGATTTCCGGATCGAACGTGTGATTCTGAGTCGGATGATGGGGGTCCCCATTTTAGCCTTTTCTTTGAAAAAAAATGGTCTAGTTAGCACCCTTCACAACCGGGAAGAGCAAGGAAAGGGAAGCGAGATTAGAATAGAATAGTTAAATGGAGTATTGACTTCATTGGGTTAATTTCAAACAAAAATAAATAAATAAATAAATAAAAACAAATTGTAGTGAATCCGTTGGGTTTATTACAAAAAAAAAGAAGCCCCGGGAGGGAGGGGGGGGGGGAAATAAATAAAAACAAAGTGTAGCCTATTTTTCAGTACTTTATGAATCACCCTGTATATTCACAATCCTTGATCCTTTTTTTTTTTTTATTTTTCAAAAGTTCTATACTGCAACAAATACTTCATTAATTAAGGATACTAATGCAATGTCGCAACCAAAAACAAAAGCATCTTCTTATTGGATATATGTATTAACAATTTCTGCAGTAATTAAGCTTTTTCTTCTAAATACAATATTAATTTTAACATTGATCTTACAATAAATAAGAGCCATTCTAAAAAAATTGACACTATTGATCTAGTAAAAGATCCGTTAAATAATCAATACCTAAAAAGGCCTATTATAGTAACAAAGTTGCAGGATGATGGGCTACTGAAATAAACTTATCAACAATAGATGGACTGAATAATACTGCTAGATACCTATTGAACTGCAATGAATCACTATATGAGTATTAATGTGGAAACAGAATTCTGATGATACACATATCATGCTGCATTATTTTCTTTTCTGTAAGTATTAGTAATATATTTTTGAATTTGTCATGGCTCAGAATTGAAAAGCTGTCCCCAAACAGACCGTACAGGCCCTCGGGTGCGCGGGAGGTAAGAATCCCAATGGTAGCGGAGTGGTCAGCGCGCTTGGCTGCAGGTTGGAGGTGGCTGGTTCCATTCCCGGCCTCGGCGGAGATTTTTCCAAGCTCCTTTCAGCCCAAAGGGGCCTAGGGTCTACTCAGCCCTCTATGGAATGGGTATTGGGTTTCTTTTCCGGGTGTTAAAGGCGGGCAGGCGTCGGGCTGACCACCTGACCTCAACTTCGTCCCGTTGGTCACAAATGCTGGGAGCCTGACCTCCCGTGCCCCAAAAGCCTGTCCAGGCCTGTAGAGGGACACTTTCAGAATTCAAAAATTATAATTTCATGTCTGTATGATTGTTTCACTTTACAGACCCTTACATCAATTATCAATTCATCAATTCTTCCAAAGATTGTGAACTTTTAAACTTTATGTCAAAGTGTACAACTAGGCAATTTTCTTATTAATATAGTTCTTCATGTACTTAATTTTCCCTGTTATAATTCAATATTTTTATTTAAAATATGTTATTTAAAACACTGTGGTTCATTTATTGAATTTAATCAATTTTATAAATACATTAGCAATATTATATTAAATTGCTTGAGAATTGTATCCTTTTTCTAAACTGATAATGAAAATATATCTAAATTATGCTAAAAAACAAAAATAGGTCTCTTGTAAATGTATGTAATATACATATACTTACAAGCATTGGTAAAACTGGGGTCATAACAGAAGCTTTAATACTGAGATCTCTGTTCAATCCAGGTTTATCTCTCGCTTTATCTGTAATCCGTTCTAATACTTTTTTCAAGTCTCTAGATGCTTGAAACGCTTGATAGGCATCAGGATGAATGGCTTCCAGCCTGAAGATAAAATTATGATAAAGCTATAGTTTTCTAACATAAGTTTTTATACTGCTATAAAAAGTTACCTTATTAATAATTACCATCAGATAAGCAAAATTAAAACTGTTTGCTTTCTTAAACACAGGTTATGAATTTTAATATTATGATGAAAATGAATATTAGATTATTTAAACACATTCAAATCAACACAATTCTGGTTTTAGAATTGGTTGAACTATGCACAAATCAAATTCAAGATCAAAAAATAAAATATTACTCCTACTAAAAGACCAGGAATTAATGTATAAGACTAAAAATTTCAGTGGCTTTAAATTTCACTTTGAGGGTTCTAATTAGATTAAATTGCAATGTAATTTTAAAGCTAGATTAAAATAATAATAATAAAAATAAAAGAAATTAAATTCTTCTTACACATGTTTAGGTCCAGCACTGATCCTAAGGTCATGCTTGATAAGACGAACAACCATCTTCAGATCATTACCAGTACACCTAAAGATTCAACTCTCATTTAGGAAATGGAAGCAAAAGATCTTCTTCACCATAGAAACTAATCCCCACAGAAAGTAATGATGCAGAAACATTACA
This sequence comes from Thereuonema tuberculata, assembly GCA_023159025.1. Taxonomy (NCBI): domain Eukaryota; kingdom Metazoa; phylum Arthropoda; class Chilopoda; order Scutigeromorpha; family Scutigeridae; genus Thereuonema; species Thereuonema tuberculata. The sequence continues at coordinate 21,952 of JAFIDM010069775.1, forward strand.
AAGTTTGATTCCATATCCCCAAAGAATATAAACTGCCTCAAAAATACAGTGAACAGTTAACTCGACTTATGCAAATAAAATGTAGATAGGTAGATTCCATTTTGAGTTCACTGTATTAAAATAAAATTTAAAAGCATTTTAAATTGATGTGTTTACCATTTTTTAAGCCCCATGAATTACTGAAAATACCTATGAGTCAATATTGATCATGTTTATTTAATCTTGTAATTGCATCTTTTGTTATTGTGCAGAAAAAAATTAAAATGAATCAAATCAGTTCACCTCTTTGCAATCTTTTTTAACACCTTCATCTGCTCTTCTTCTTTTGTCAACTGACACAATTCTTCTAAATAATCATCAACCTGTAAATTAAATAGAAAATTTTATTTAAAGATATAAAACGTCGTTATAAATATATCATTTTACTATATTATACATTTTTTGGAGGGAAAGAGGGAATTGTAAAAATAGTTTGGAAATAGTTGAAAACATTTAACATATCTTAGCTTTCTTTCTGTAAAATAAACAAGAGTTTACTTACTTCTTGAAGTGTTAACAGAGACTTTTTGCAAGGCACACAAGCTTTTGACTCCTCAAAAAATATTCTTACTGTTTCTGCTACATCACCCTAAGATAAGGAAAAAGCAAAATAACATTAAAAAGGTTTATGCTATTCAATACCAATGCAGTGTTGATGCAATAATAATAATTGAAAATCTGAAGGACTGGCATTCAGGCATTGTTTGGATTTTGGACAAATGTGGGTTTAGATAATTACGAATAGATAACTCATCTATAATTCCACACAGTAATTCAACTATCATTTATAAATTATAGGATTTTTACTTCAGATTTACAAGAAAGAAAGAAAAACAACCAAAGAAAGAACAAGACCATGAGGGATGCATATTCATTTAACAACTAGGTATTTAGATATTAACATATAATAAACATGTTCTTTTCTTTATGTCTGAGTACATACAAAAGCAAACACAAAAAAGTATTAATTGCTCAAATAATTCCTTGTAATGCATTAATTTAATCTTAATTTAAATAAATGCTGGATTTTGATGAAATATGTATTTGTCAGAGAAAGGAAAGCAAAAGTTTCACAGCCAACTGCACCAAAACTTCATTGAATCAAGAATAGGCTTAATATGAATTATCAAATAAAAAGTGAGGAAACTGTAAATTATTATACATTTACATTAAATGCTTAGTATTATAACAGTTTATATGTAAATATTTTTTAGAAATCATTTATTTGTTTGTAAAAATTATTTCTCTGTTTATCTCTATGCATTTTTATCCTTAATCGTTACTTATTCCTTTGCATTTCCTAATTATTGCTGTTCTGTTTACTTTTAAATTCTTTTCCATTGTATCCGTTAAACCAGTTAATTAATTTAAATTCATTATGTTCTTGTCCAATCATTATGTATATTTTTAATTACTTAACCATTCAAATATGCATGTATATACTATAAAAACCAATGTTTTCATGTAATAAATTAATTCAGTTCAGTTCACTCTTTGTCTTTTGATCCCAAAGACTCTCTCACAAACACCATTACAATATAACATGTCTTCAAACCCATAAGTGAGGGTTTCCCCCCCCCCCCTAAAATTTCTTGGATTCTATTCTGTTTTTAAACTATTCAATTAAACTTGGTTCTGAAGGAGAAGTAGGCCATGATACTAGGATCTACTCTTCTAGGAGGGATTTTCCCACTCGGAGTTAGTTTTACTCAATATTTCAGCTCGGTTCCTTGAGCCTTCAACAGGAGATGATGAGAATTACATGAACTTTGCAACTTCCATTTTGTCCGTCTTCTCGGATAAGCTGTTTCCATGGCTTTCTTTCTAGAGTATGTGCTTTTTATTATGAAAAAGTACGGAACTACTGAATTATTCATCACAAACACAACTTGTAAAAAAAATATATATCTATATTACTGTCTTATTACAGCAACAAGAATCTATTAACATGGATGCTAATTATATAGTATCTTGATATTCTCTTAAATTCAAATTTCAGTATTCTTATGTTGTAATATAATGTAATGCTTAATAAAGGAACAGAAGTAATGATACCCTGAAAATTTGATTTTTTATATATATTATTATAAATGGGGTAATGTGTGGTTGGTTTTACAGTCTCCTAGATTTAAAATGATATACTACATTTACTACAAATGGATTCACTACAAATTTTTAAACATAAAATTATAATGTGATAAAAAGAAATAAACTTACTGTAATGCAGGAAATCTTTTATAATTTTATGTTTAAAAAAATTATAAAAAAATTACTCTACTATAATGCATTTATTGTACTGTAGTGAAAATCATTTTAAATACAGGAGGCTCTGAAACCAATACATATATTACCCACAATTTAATAACTCCCTACATATCATTAACAACTAATGTCATACAACGATAACAAACCAATTAGAAGTATGTGTTACTGTATACCAAATCTTAACCAAACAAAAAAATGTTATTTAATATACATCTAATGAATTTTTACCCATTAATTTTACATTACAATCTAAGCCAAAACAAAACTTATAAAGACTTATATTAATACCACTATTTCTTTCCTTCTTTCTGTTACATAAATAGATACACTGTTATGAGCTTCCATTCTACTTACCTGTTCCAAATGCTCTATCATTTCCTCTTGATCGGTATTAAAAATCTTCATCATAATAGAAAAAAAAAAATAATTAAGAACATTTACCAACATTTTATTATTATAAAATTTCAATATAAAATAATCCAAAACTCCATCAAGGAATAATAGCACATAAAAAAAAAATACCTGGCCAAACAATTTAACTAGTTGCTTGCTTTGAAGGTTGTATATTCTTTTCTGGACAGCAGGCAGCAACATTTTTACCCACAAATAAAGGTCACTTTCAAAGCCGTCTGCAAGAGTGAAATAAGCTGCTTAATTTCCAGGATGTGCTAATGCTACTTATTATACCAAATCAATAAAGTAATATCATGAAAGCTTTTTCGCAAAGGAGAAGAAAAATAAAAGGCACACAAGGAAACAAGATAAATAAAGCACTAAGAAAAGAAAAGCAGGAGTTTTAAAAGAAGAGAAGTTGAATAATAAATGATATAATTTTAAAAATAAAATAAAATTAATAAGTTTTTATGAAGTAAAATCAATATATGACCTATTCAGAATTTTGAAAAAAAAACTCACTGAAATTAAAGAGAAACTGCTTAAAACTGATGATAAATGAATATTTTATTCATGGAAAAATATAAAATTTCATATTGCTGTAATGAAATTTGTGAATAAATAGGCTAGGGTTTTTTTAGTAATAATTTAAGATGACATACAGATAACTTGTTTGTTTGGGAAAAAAATGCTATTAGAATTTATTATAATTTATTAAAAGGCATAATGATTTGGTGATTTAAAACCATTTATTTCATAAATAAAAAGGAGATGTAATTAGTAGTTACTAGAGATTTACTTGATAGATCGGGAATTACTAGAGAGTCATTCTGGTTTGTCTTCTGTTAAATATCCATTGGGTGTTAATTAAATAATAAATATCATGAGTTGTGTAGATATTTCTTAGCAATACTAACTTAATGACCTAGTAACATATATAATTTTATATTTTATAATATTCATATAATTTTATAGTATTATATTAAGGGAAATGAAAACTAAAACAATATGAAAGAATAGCATTAGAAAGGGTTAAGTTGATAAATCATCAACAAAAAACTCAGTTTTTTGGCAATACTAAAAGATGCAGCTTCTATTCTGTACAATATTAAATAAAATTAGGCTAAATAAATATTAAAATAGAGAATAGTAATATAAAATACATATTACTTAAACATGAAAAAATGTGTCACACATTTCTTTAATATTAATTGAAAAAAATATTCTAAAAAGTAACATTTTAGCCTTCAATTAATAAAAGTAAATCTTTAACATACCGGTAAATAAAAGGATCAAATATATTTACTCAAAATGGAAATGTTTATTATTTTATAATAAAATTTTAAAATAAGAATTTTAGAATAACATTAAAGTTCAGGCCTCAAAGCAAGAACTGTTTTAGTCACTGCGGCTTACAACAAAATGATGGAATAACATCAGAGAAAAATGGAAGTGACACAGTGGGTAACAATGACTTGGACATTTCATTCATAAACTTTGATTGAAAAATTCCAGTCACAAATTCACCTGAACGGTTGCATTCAGTGGAAATACCAAAACAAACAGGCATTTCCATAAAAAAAAATATAATAAAAGTCAAATTAATAACTGTTTTCTTAATTATTACTAATTTAAAGGTATGTTCAAATTCATGATATTAAGTAAATTAATTAGAAAAAAATACTTTAAAAATAAATGATCACTCTATTTCAGCAGAAGCATCAGTATTATTAAAAAAATACAAAAATAAGCATTTCATTATACAACAACAAAGTACCGGGTGATTCATAAAGTACTGGTGGTTTTCACCACCCCTTATCTTTTAAACTACTGCTCATAAAAATCTGAAACTTTTTATATTAAATCGTCAAACATATAAGAGTTATATTTTCATATTGCTATTTATTCATTATCATTGAAATTCATTTAATTTGTGTTCAAACACCCCCAATATATCGTATATTTAAATAACTGTTGTGATGCTGTTTAAACTCTAAAAGTCAGGATCCAATATTTAAATGATACAGAAACCTAATTACGAAAATTTAATCTAAACACTTTTGTCATTAATTCCTTTGTTTAATTTATAAAATTTATATAATTTTTATAAAAAAAAACTGTATTTTTTTGAAAATATATTCTGACAAATGACTTTTTTGGGAGCCAGTCGAATAATTTTTTGGGCTAATAATTTTGATATATTGGGGTATTTGAGCGAAAATAAAATGAATTTCAATAATAATGAATAAATAATAACATGAAAATATAACCCTTATATGTTTGATGATTTTATATAAAAAGTTTCAGATTTTCATGAGCAGTAGTTTAAAAAATATGGGGCGGTGAAAACCACTGGTACTTTCCAGTACTTTATGAATCATCCAGTATAATGCACTTACTTCCACTTGTTCCATTTTTAAAAAAATCAGCAAATATAGCCGTCTTTGAGTTGTAGCTAGGCTCCTCAGCTACTTTAGCACACAGACGTCGAAATTCACGAAAGGAATTATCACGATGTGTTGGATCCAACTGCTTGGGAGTTGTATCATCATCTTTGCTTGTGCTGGCATCAGTGTGAATTCCTTAAAAATAAGAAGGATATTAATAAAACAAACAAAACTATTGAAAACATAAGAAATTAGCATATAATTGGCTATTATGTAGATATAATTGCTACTTTTTGGCTTATTGCTTTTTCACATAAAGAAATAAAAAACAAAACAAAAAAAACCCAGGGTAATACATAGCTGGGTGGGAACATTTCATTCCTGCAATTGGTAATTTTATTGACCAAATGGTACATTTGGGAGAGGAGATAGTTTTCAGTTTATTTGTTATTTTTTCTGAGGAGATTCTACTTTGTCACTAGGGTAAGATAGTATAGTAGTTTATTGTTTTTGTTTTACCCCACGAGGTAAAAAGAATCAAAAGAATGATTCATATGACCTCCGCTTAATACTACAGCATCAAAATTAACATTAATAAGAAAATAATGCATTTAATTCTGCAACTTTTATTTATAAAAGACTAAGTCTAATGTGAGTTCTTCATTATCATTACTTTTGTAATGTTACAAAACATGACAAATATCCCTCATCATCTTCACAATCTTCTTCATTTTATACTTCTTTAATTAATAAAACCTGCTTTACATATTTTCTTTACTCTCAACTGGTCAAGATCTTTATACAAAATTTCAAAGCAATTGTAAATAAGTAATATTTTATGGTAAAGGTGATGTGTTTAAAAAAAATTGAACCATAAATTCTTCACATACTTATTAGAATTATAATTGAACAGTTTTTAGTTTTTGATTCTAGGATTCAGATCAAAACTAAATTAATATTATGAAGCTTTGATATGAATTTTGAAATTTATTCTATTTAATAAGAGATTTCCTCATTTTTGATTTGTTAAGTTAATAAGAAAAATATTATCTTTGCTAAAATGAAGAAAGGTTTGATAAAAATTAATAATAAATTGCATAATATTGCAGTTAAAAAAGCATATTGATGGATGAACTTTTATTTTTTAAATTCATAACAACTATAAACTGAAATTAATCATTTAATTTTTCAGTTATTAAAAAATACTGTATAATATTTAATTCATTCCAACAGAGTTTTTTTTTTTTTGCATATTTACTTTTCTAAATTATTTATAAAAAATCCATACCTTTAGAATTATTGTTTGATTCCTTTACAGGAAGCAATGTTTCTTTGGGCTTTGCTTTCTTTGAAGGTGTTTTATTCTGTGATTTTGATTGAACTTCTGTAGAATAAATAAATAAATAAATAAATAAATAAATAAATAAATAAAACTTTTCTGCAATAATTCATTTTAAGGGAGAAAGTTGGACGTTTTCGATTTTCTTGCACTGTCACCTTTGTTATGACATTACAGTACAGCTGAAGGATATAAACACACTGCTAAAGGTAATGATTTTAACAGTACTTTGAGAATATGTAAAAAATTCTGAAATTTAAGAATATTCTAAACACAAAAAACAAATCAACAACATGATAAAGAGGAAAAAAAAATCACATTTGATCAACTGGAGACTGTCATCAAATCAATTGCAATTGATCTTGCAATTGATCTTGTACATACAGTAGTATAGGCCAAGTAATGCAGTAGTACAGGCTACATACAAGGTAACAGTAGTATAGGCTATATACAAGCTAATGGTAGTACAGGCTATATACAAGGTAAGTTCTTTTAAACCCATTATCAAAGGCTTAATAAAACTTAGCACTGCAATATTTAATGATATAGCAAACATTTAGGATATATTAAAATTCTATGCTAAATTTCAGATACAGAAGTAATATGAAAACTTTTAATATACTTTATTCATATTTTAATTTCTCCATTTACATTAAATAAATTATTAATTCTTTTTCTAAAATAAATACACAATATTATCATTTTTCCAAATTTGGAATAAAATTGAAGACCAAACTTTCTTCTTATAATGATTAAGTGATGTGAACATTGGTCATTTGGGGGAGGGATTCAATTTTAAAGGTAGGTCAGGAATACAAAAACAAACCGTATTCATCGTGGAACGTAAGTCAGTCCAACCGAATGTGTTAGAGGATGCTGTTTGGCAGCACATTAGTTGGGCAGTGTGAGCCATCGTCATTTCAGACATTGACTTTGTACGAGTAGGATGTATCATTTCACTAATGCCGAGAGGGCAGAAGATGTAGAGCCTATGGGGTAGCGAACGGAATCGGACGAACCACTGTACGATTGTATCATTAAGGGTTCCCCAACATATGTGCACCCAGTCATCAAACGTTTGCACCAGAGACTGTGTGAAACTGGATCATTGAATGGAAACAGGCATGATTGTGTACACCTTACTGCCATATCGTAAACATGGGCTAATAAATATGTTGTCTACCTTATTTGTTGCCTTTTATTTCATCTAGCACATTAGGGATTCCATTATGAATACGGTTTGTTTTTGTATTCCTGACATACCTCTAAAGTTTGTACAGGGTTCCTGGTTTGAAATTTCCTAAACTAACTCAGTGGATCTTTAAATGTGTGCATTTTTATGGTTATTTTTCTTATTATATATGTTTCACACAATTAAAATTTTGTACAAGGAATTTCGAATCCCCCTGTATATCTTTTCAGGTTTTTCTTGTATTTTTATGTTTTCTTACAAAGTATTATCAGTTTTAAATATTAATGATTTGTAATGAGTAAAATTTTATTCATAAATTCGGTAAAACATAAAATAAATAAATAAATTAACACTTGTAAGTTCTGCTCTCCTATATAGTGTGCATATATATATATAACAAATTTTACTCTCTTAAAAAATAGTTACACAGTGTAAACGTTCACCCAAACAAACACAAAAAATTACGTTTAATCACTGGCATTTTCTTAGGCAAGACGGGCCTCAACCAGGGGCCTAAGTGTTGCTAAGGTATTGAAGTAAAATGTTCGCAGTGCCAATGATGGCTGTCTTTTGTAATTCAGCTGTTGTTATTGCTGGTGCTCCAAGTCTGGTGTAATAGTCCATAAATTTAAGTGATAGTGTTCCTAGTGCACCAATGATGATTGGCAACACTGTAGTTGTTTTATTCCATATTCGTGTAATTTCAAGTGCCAGAGCCCTGTATTTGTTGATTTTTTCCAGTTCTTTTTCCTGGACTCTACAGTCCCCAGGGATGGCAATGTCAATTAGGGTCACATTTTGTTGGTCAATTAATGTAATATCAGGCGTATTAGCTGTTACATGCTGGTCTGTTTGAATACAAAAATCCCAGAGGATTTTAACTTGCCCGTTATCCAAGACCTTTTCTATACTGTGATGCCAGGGTTTTTCTGATGTATGGAATCCAAATTTACGACATAGTGCCCAATGTATTTTCTTGGCTACATCGTCATGTCGCTTTTTATATTCTGTGTTAGCAATTGTAGAGCACTCACAGATTATATGATTTACAGTTTCTTCTCGGTTGTTACACAGTATGCAAAGGCTGTTGGTGCTTGTGCCTTGTATTTTGGCCTTCATAACATTGGTCTGAAGGGCCTGCTCCTGTGCAGCAAGGAGCAGACCCTCAGTCTCCTTTCTCAATGTACCATTTTTTATCCAAGTCCAGATGATATTTTTGTCATGTTTATGTTCGATTTTTTTGAAGAAAGCCCCATGAAGGGGCTTGTTTTTCCAAGCTTCTAGTCGAGTATTGTACTGGTCTTTTTTGTACTCTATTTTGGATTTGGTGGCTTTCAGGAAATTTTCAGTTTTAACTGCTTTTAGCAGTTTTTCATTACTGTTGTTCATCTTTCTTTCCATCTTTCTTCGTCCTTTATACACTCCTAGACCCTTTGACATATCTGGACCAAACTTTGCAGAATTACTCTTTAGGATCCTGCGGAAAAGATAGGCTACCTTAGAACCCGGACCCCCCCCCCCAATGGGTTGAAAAGGGGTAAAATCCCTGAAATACCCAATATCCACCTGGTGGTGAAAATGAGAACTACACAAATATTGTGTAAAGTGAATTCGCTCTCCTATGGAGGGCAGGGACACCACACTTGGGTGGGGGGATGGCGACACAAGGTTTAAGTGTCCCACCCCTGATCGACACCGGGACCTTATATTTAGGGCCCCTTCTTGGGCCCTCCAAGTTAATTGTTAAAAGGAAAAAATTCGCTCTCCTATGGGGGGGCAGGTCCACCACACTTGGGTGGGGGGATGGCGACACAAGGGCCTAAGTGTCCACCCCCGATCGACAACAGGACTTTATATTTATGGCCCCTTCTCACCGAGCCCTTTCTTTCTTTGAGTGGCATTGCAGAGCATGCCGGGTACAGCTAGTATATATATATTATATAAAATACAATACAACCTTGTTACTGCGCTCATCAAGGGGCCGTGACTCTAAAAGCGTAATAAGCAGGACAGCGCTATATCAAGGTTTTATTGTAGGCTACATAGAAAACGTCCAGGGACCATATAAAAGGAGCATAAAGAACGGGATAGCGCTATAAGCAGGAGCACTACATCGAGGTTTTACTGTAAATATATATATTTGCTACACTTCAAAATTAATTAAGAATTACCCTCATTTACAGAAAATTAAAAGTAACTTTATGTGCTAACTTTACAGGATAAGTACTTTATATTCTGGTTATATTTCATAACACTTTTAAATTAATCTATTTGAAGATGGAATGACCAATTACACAGTTTCAATGAACTGCCTATTGTAATCTACAATGAAATATCACCTGACCCATTAGGAATTTTTAACAAAATACTAGGATTCTAGCTTTTATACAAAAGAGAGAAATGTAAGTTATTCTTTTCACCTTTTATTCTTGTAAGGATTTCATCTTTATCTTTTTGTTCGATACTTTCCCATCCCTCAAGGTCTTCAGGTTCTTCAATTATTTTGGTTGTAGCTCGAGCTCTTTGGAATGAATCAAAAATGCAATTAACATGGAACCATTGCTTCATTTCACCTCCATCATCAGTAAAGGGGTTTGGAACAACTTTTCCAATCCTTACTGCACCTTTCTCTATTTTAACTTTGCATTTCTTACATCCTGAAGTTCCTCTTTTTGCATATTCAACACAGTATTTGTTATCGGCCATTTCAAAGGAAGTCTGAGAAAAGAATTTCTCTATTGAATTGTGTTGGGAAAAGGAACTTAGATGATTTTGAGAAAATTTACTTGCATCTGATTTATAAGTTCTGTGATCACTTAATAAATGCTGATGTACACATAAACAATACACAGCTTGACTGCACAGAATCAACTCTTTCTTCACACCAGTACAAACAAAAAATCTGCTATTTAAAGATTTTAAACAAATTCTCAGCATTAAGATGATACATGATCATATTACAATGGGTTTTCTTATGGAATATGATGTGGATAAGTTGACAATATTTTGGAAACAAGTCTTGCTGTTTTCAATTTTTTTTATTAATATTCTATTGAACAGGAAATTCTGGAAGAAAAAAAAAGTAGATATTAATCTTAATCTGGTCAATAAAGTGTAAAAATGATAATAAAAAATGTTAATAAATTTTTTTTCAAAAATAATTAATAGATCTAAATTATAAGAAAATAATGACAAATTAAATTTATTAATATACTAAAAAAGTAACTGCTTAAATCTCATTCAGAATTTTACCTAATATAAAATAAAACCCAGACAATTATTTTTTACTTTAATGAAGAAAATAAAACTATAGCATCATTCCTAAGATATTCTGATATGACAAATACAATGGCATTTTAAGGAATGCTTTCCAGGTTTTGTTGGTTCTTTTTATGAATTCAATGAATTGATTTTGTAACAAGCCTCCTGTTATTGCATTTTAATATAAAATTATAATAAAAATGTGCATCTGGATGATTTTCTCATTAAAATAATTTAGTAAATATTCACAATTTTATTTTATTTTAAGGCTACTGAAGTTACATATAATTATAACTAACATAATTGATTGATTATTTTCATCTCAAAAGAGAACAATATAACTGACAATTATATTAAAACTTCAAATTAGTAAATGTGTATGGGTATTAAATAGGTTGCTTAAAAAACTAAAAAGATCAAGAAAAATGATAACTTTCATGATGTCAACTTTTTTTGCAGAAAAATGTAGTATAGTTTTATTTGTTTATTTATTTTTCAAAATAATCTGATGATTATCTTGTCACACTTTGATATCACCATTTTAACTTCAGAATTGTCTTATAAATACTATTTGCTAATATTCTTGTTTTCAAATATTACTCTGCTCCTGAAGTCATAATATGAAATCGTAATAAGAAAATAAACTAAGTCCATCTTTAAAATGGAAGACCTACGAGGATTTCCATCAAAAGATTCAGAAATAGACTTTTGGGTCTATAAGTTAGCTCAATAGAATTAGGACTACTTATTTTTTTACATTTTGGACTTTAATGTAATAGTCAACGTTTGTTTTTATCTTTGAAAAAAAAAATGAATTTAAAACCAGAATATATTTGTAGCTTTTTAGAAGAATAGCTTTTTAGAAGAAACTCTATTCTATTTAAAAATATGTTTTAATTACATTAAAAGTTGATGCAATTTCTTTTTTTTTTTTTTTAAGTTTTATTTTTTTCTGTATTTTTTTTCTTTTCCATTTATATGATAATCTATCATAGAAGATAAATTTTATCAACAAATCTTTTTATGTAAAAGATATTAATATTTATTAGGAAACCAAATAGCATTAAAAATAACTAAATGAATTTTTGCACAACAGAATATTACTATTATGATTTGTAAACAGTCTTTCTTACAACAGTCTTACTTAGAAATAAAATACTGCAACTCTTATGTAACGTAAGCCATTTCCTAACGATCATTCACTAATTGAAATATCACTAAGTCTTCTATAGATGATGTAGTAATGCTACATCTCCAATAAATTGATAATTTAGTTAATAATTTCAATATAAATATTTCAAACCATATGTTTACATTTATTTTTCCATGACAACAAACGTGGAATATCAACGTTGTTATTATTATAACAATATCGAAGGGAATTATCATAAGCTGAATTACAAATTCAATCTATTTCATAGAATTGAATCAGAAATGTAGACATTTCGTGTTTTTAAAAATCTCACCTTTAAATCTAAACTTATTTTATTCAAATATTTTGATTTCCATTTAAAATCCACGAATTCAAAGCAGACGCCATTTCATGTTCAGTTGGATTGAATCAATAAGATTCATTTCTCTAGATAGTTCCCTTTTAAAAGCAAACACTGAATTTAGATAAATGGAAAAAATAAAGTTTGTATGCTGTTATGCTCACATATTTTTGCCCATTTTACTTGAAAACGCCGGTGAACACTAAACACTTCCCCCAACTGGCAGGTAATGAAGCGACATCTACAAGGAAATTCACGAACTAAAACATATTACGCTACGAACGAAGATTCCGCGAAGATTCCAACATACGCACTGCTTTAAATAAAATGTCCCCATAATTAAACAAACAAATTATATATCTATTATTATTTATTTATGTAGTTATTGATTTAATAGATAACTTGAACTTTCCAAGCACGTATATTATTTTCCTGCTAGAAATGCCTATGCGCACTTCTTAGCACTGGCGTGCCGAGGGAGGATTTGAAGGGGCTGTAGTTCCCCCATTATATCCTAAGAAAGAAAGAAAAAAAAAGGATGGAATTATTTTCATCATTTTGTTTTATAAGATGGTGATGTTAATTTTGTTTGTTTGTTTGTTACGTCCAAATCCTCAAATAACAACCATAGCCTATTCTGTCCATTAAAAATTGGTGGTCGCAATTCATACGAACTTGAAACATATTGAAGCAACCTTTTTTTCATCATGCTGTTCTTGCATAAATGAATATTTGTAAAAACTATTATTACTAGCATACGCAGAAAAAGAGAGAAGGATGAGTAGCATCCAGATCAAACCTCTTCTTACAATGAAATGAGGAATCACGACAAACTGCCAAGCAATATTTTGATATTCTACTGTTAAAACAACATATTATTTGTTATATTGTTAAAAAAAACTGAAATTAGTTGATAATAAATGTTGATTAATCAGTGGTTCCGAAATTTTAGTTCGCGGACCACAAGCCCAGTTCAAATTAAATGGAACTTTTAAAGATTTTTCTTACGTCTGTGACCAAGATTGTCCGGATAAAAATTTCCACAGAAAGAATTACAAGTCAAGATAGAGATTTATGTTGATGTAAAAAAGTAAAAATATTAATCCATTTCGACATCTACACTATGATTAATTAAAATTAATTTGATTTTATCATCTTAACTAAGTGTTTGAGATTTAATTCATCTTTAGCTAACTGAAAATTTGAAGATTCTAATTTATTAGAAGACATTATATTTTAAAAACAAAGATTTTTTTCTTTTATTTAAGACTCTCACAAACAAAGAATATAAAAATAAAACAAAATGCAATATTTTAAAAAAAGTAAACTTTATTTAACTAAAAAGTAATTTTTACAGTTTATGAACAAATCCTTGTTGTTGAAATATCGTGAGTTGTTTTATTTAATAGGCTAGAGGGAGCTTTTAGGGTTAATAGATCTAAAAGCAATTGCTAATACAGATCGTGTTCATAGGAATTCTTGGGATTTTTTTTTCTTAATTCCATTACGACGGATATAATAGAGAGCCAAGTGAATGTTGCCTGGGTGAGTGATCTCTGACTTCATTCATCGAATGACGCAGCACATCATCCCCCATCCCCCTATTGGTCACATGATGCTTTATAAACCCCAGCATTTAGTTTTCTCACACTTCTTTGGTTTTTGGAGAACGATGGTCCAGTTGTACGGAATGCCTTCTTTCTTAGTTATGATGTTTCTCCTCACTCAAGTCATAGCCACTTACGACCTCACCGAGGCACAGGTACAATCACACCAACCAGTAATTTACCTTTTTGTTTACTAACTTAATTACACTTACTCTAATTAAAAAATGTAAAAGAAGTCATGGTTTCGACTTTTAAAAATATCTAGTTTCTTGAATTACATTTAAACACAAAACAAAATGCTGTTGAATGAAACTACTGACATCTTCTTTCTAAAAATTCAGTTTAACAATTTTATTTTTAGTAGAATTCAAAACTTTTTTAAAGGAAATGAAATTAATTTTGAGAAATGAAGAAAGAGAATATTTGAAAACGAGATAAATGAGATATTCACATAAATTTTAAATTGATCGCGTTTTTGTAACCTTTTTAGACTTTAAAAATAGAATAAAAGGATAGCTTTTCAAGTTGTTGGGTTTTTTAAAGAGATCTGATCTTGAGAATGATGTTTTCTTCCACATCAAGAAGTGATAGAAGATAACTTTTCAAGTGAATTTTAACTTAGAAACTGAAGAGAGATGAAAACTTGGATGAAATCATCAACATTTTGGCTGTTTTTCGTTTTCTACCAATTTTTTAGATTAAAACTTTTTTATGGAAAGGAATCTATTTTGGAAGCTACTTTACTAGGAAGGAATTGTTTTCTTATCTAACTACCAAGAACATCTGAGTGATTTATGGTTTTATTTGTCAAGGAAATTTAGTTTAAGCTGTCGTTTTAATTGTATTTATGTTGTTGAGTAACTTACTGTTAGATTTTTATTTACAATTTTAATGTAATTTCTAAAGCTAGAAATGAAAGGCTGAAAAATTCTCTTAAGCAAATGCACTTCCAAAGACAGTTAAGTTTCTTTCTCCAACATTAAGACTGCATTCGTCTTTAAATTTAGATGTTGTTAATTTCCTCTGTGTTGCATTTAGTGGATTATTTTCCTTGTTACGCAATGTGAGAATGCAAAACCAACTGAGAACGAGAAACATCTTAACTTCTTTGTTTTCTTTAAGTCAAAACGTAGAATGATATTTTAGAATTAAAAACAAAAAGTTCTTATATTTTCTTTCTTATAAAATGAAAGCTCTTTTTAATTATGACCTAACGAATCATTTGAAATATTTTAATCCGAAAGAATTGTTTTGGATTTTAGTTTTACTTTTTTTATGGGAGCCAAAGAATAAAATGTTTTCTATAAAAACCTTTTCATTCCAATTCACTAATTCTTATTTTCATTAATTTATTTATTTTTATTTTATTTTTTATTTATTTTCTTCTTTTCATGAATTGTTTAATTCTTTGACGGTTTGAAAACCAGACGATTGTATCCATCTTTCATTAATGTTTTATATTTCTACACTGACTTTTACACATGTTAATTAACTTGATTAATGTTTTGTTTTTTTATTCTTTATTAAATATTACAAATTAGCCACCATTTTTTGTTTTAATTTACGAAGTCCGAAATATTGAAGGACAATTTTTCGTTAAAAAATATTACAGATTAGTTCGTAATCAAAACTTTTGCTACAATTTCTCTTTCATCAGAACAATCTTCAGACGAAAGGTAACAATATTTACTGAACAAATCATCAAAAAAAAAAAAAAAAAAAAAAAAAAAAATTTTGGTAATGAAAAGCAACAATGAACCAAATCGTTATAAGAAATATTTCAATTGGTTACATAATTTCAGTTTCGACAAATATTGATGTATTACTGTTCCATTTCGCTAGAGATGCAAATATCTTTACTGTAATTAATGGAGTATTTCCAGAGATACTTAAGGTTTTCTTACATATAACTTCGTTGGCCAGACGATTCAGCCTAGATTCCAAAAACTAGTGTCAATTTTTTCATTTCTCTTCTTGACGTGTCTCCTTCTTATGTGTGGCTCCAATCTATCGTATGGTTTAATGAAGTTGTCCCTTGATGAAAGGAGGGATACTGTTCACGTGCCTTGGCACTTGATCGCTAAAACTTATATATGTTTGCAAGTTATTTAACTTTGATAGGTGATTAAATATTTAATATGTTAAATTATAGTGAATTGAAATCTACTCGTAGCTCTTTTAAGTATTCGTAAGAAGCAAACAAGCGGCTGCGACTATTATTGGGAATATTGCTGCAGTTCGCTCTAAATTATTATTACCTACTTACGAAAAATAAGGATTCAATAGTATATTAGTATTAACGGCGTTTTTAAACATGAAAATGGAGAAAGGATTCAAAAGCTTAGAAAATTGTTTCTTCGAGAGAAGGGTTTATATCTGACCCTTCTTTCTTTTAATTAAACTAAAAAAACAACTCTAGATATTTTATCAACGACGATCATCTTGAATCAACTGAATCGGTTCTGTATCTTGATTCTCCTCAGGAATGGGGGATGTTTTCGTCAAATAAATTTATTAATATAAAAATACTATTTTATATATGTAATATAAAAGAGGAATTTGATTGTTTTTTATACATTCCTAGGCCCTTTGACCGATCTGGATCAAACTTTACAGAATTACTCTTTAGATCCCTGCGAAAAAAACAGGCTGTAATGAAACCTGGACACTCTTCCCCCCCCCCCCCCCCCCCTCATTTAATCCTCTTGACACTTTTATATAATTATACAATTCAAGTATTGGCTTATTAACTCACTTCTGTCTCCATAATGAAAGTATTGTTATGGCGCAGCGGTTAAAAGTTGTCCTTTGGAGCTTTGGTAATATGTTCAAATTTGCTTGGAGGCAATAAGGTTGTTTTTTTGTTTTCTTTTTCTTCCCCCCTCTTTTTTTACTTTCCTTCTTTATTTATGATAACGAATTTTCTTTTCTTTTTTTTATTATTTAGAAATAAACAATATTCTTTTAATTTTTCTTTTATAATTAAATGTTCTTGATTTAAGAACAAAGAAAACCCAGATCCGAAGGAAGGGGTTTAAACAGGGTGGCAAACTTTCTTGAAGGGTAAGCAATTATCTCTCAAACAGCTTTAGTTGGAAACACATAATTTCACATGAATGATCTTTCTCAAAATCTAAAACGACGAATTCTCGATATTCGCATCCTAAGGGGTGTAAACGGGAGGGTAGGGGTAGGTAACTTTATTGCGCGTTTTTCAGGTTACAAATAAGAATATAACATTACTTTGTAATCATCACGTTATTCAACCAAATGGGGAAGGATTGAAATGATAGGGGTGTGAAGATTGGCAGAAAGGGGTGGAGGTGTTATATTCTCTGATTTGATATCTAGGGCTTATCGAGTTACAAAATAACTATGTAACCACTATGGGATTTTTTTTACCAACTGGAAAAGTTTCAAAGTGATGACCCAACTACAATTTCTTCGTCATCCACATTAGGTAACTTTTTTGGAACCCGCGCAAAGTTATTTTTGCTAGTTTTATTATAAAAATCCACAGTCTGGTCTCTGTATTTCTTTTAGACAATTCCATTTTGGGATTTGCTTCTAAACTACGATTGAGTTGTTGCTGGTTTTAATTAAATAAATTTAAATTAACTTTTTATTCTTGAAATTGGCGGGAAACATAAAAATAGAGGAACAATTGCGAAAAGCAAAGAAGCATATGGAGATAAAAATTAAGTGCTAAATAAATTTTAAGTGTTGGTAAAATTTTGCTTCATGTATATTTCCTGTTCTACAATTCAGTATTAATTGAAAGCGAGTATTTGAAAATGAGTTTGACTTTGATTACGAAACTCTGTATCTTTTGACTGAAAGTTTTTAAAACAAACAAAGTTTTCTCAACAAGATAAATTTCTATTGCCTAAAACTCACAACTGAAATTATTATTAAGCCTGAAAAAAAAAAAACAACTCTTTTACGTATTGTCATCGCAAGACTCGATCTTGCGATATAAATCAGTGATATTTTGATCGTGGGTGGAAATGTGAGTCTTTCATTAAATGCTTCACTGGCTTTCCAGGAGGAAATAGAAAATAGAAAGATGTAACAACTAAATCTCTGTCACCATTAGAACCCACACTTATGCGAGGATGAGTTGAGATATTAAACAAACGCTTGATCACGTGATCAGTCGGTCGGTAATGTCTGATTTTTGTACTAAAAATACACATACACATTTACATATAAACTTTTATTCACTCCGTCTTACGAAAATGAAGACCAGCTTTTTAAAAATTGTATTTTGAAAGAAGAAAGCCTTTTCTCTTTACAAATAAAAGTAAAACTTAAAACAAATTCTACTGCATCCATTTTCAATAAATGTAAAGTTTTCGAGCAATACATTAATGATTAAAACTAGAGGAAACCCTGTTCGCGATGGGACTTACTTTTTCTGCATAGCACATATGTCTTACAGAGAAGCCATTCTTTCATGCTAGGATAGGTTTGTTTGTTTGTTTGTTTTTTAATAAAAAGAGAACCTTAATTTGCTTCTGAAAAGAGAAGGTGACATTTTAGAAACGTACTTACGTCATTTAGAATTTATATTAAGATATCTCAATTATTAATATATTCCTTTCCATATGAATGAAAGTTATATATCATTTCTCCTTTTAGCCTTTTGGAAGGAAGCGTTCAGCGGAAGATGTCTTCGTGTTGTTGAGTCCAGAAGATAAAAAGATTCTTCTTCAGCTTCTGCATGAATTCGATGGACGTCATAAAGAACAAGAGGAATTCTCGGCACAAGCCACAGACGTCGAACCTAATTCTATTCTCGAGTACAAGTTGGCTAAAAGGGATGACTGTAAGTTGAATCCAACATTTTACTTTTCGTTTTCATGTTTTCGCTAAATTAATTAAACAGTAAATGAAACAATAAATTAAAGTGAACAATAAACGAAAGTGAAACAGAAATCTCAACAGGGTGTTTTGACAATGATTTATGTTAGGAACACTTATTTTCACGAACATGAAATAGGATTTCAATGCATGCAAACTACAGCTCAAAACCTTTTAATAGGATCGATCGAGTAATAGTAGTAGTAGTAGTAGTATTAATAATAATAATATTACGCTTGACAAATCGTATACATTTTTCTCAATAATGCTATCTCATGTTACGTTATTTTATGAAATTCACAAGGTAATTTGTATCTCAAAATTTATATCACTAAAGATATAAAACATCAGATATCAACGAATGGATTAAATTATTAAATAAAATAGAGTATTCAATTTTTTTTTAAATTTTGATCAGTAAGTTACTATTTTAAAATCATTTTTTTTTAGATTTTAAAAATATAGTTCTTTTAGTTTCTCCAATTGCTTTTGTTGATTTCAATTTCCTTTCTTTTTCTTTAATTATCTTTCTTCTAAATATTTTTTTATCATATGTTTTACATTACTGTTAGCTTTGGTTTTTGTATTCGTTAGCACTTTTTCTTATCTAAATGTTTATTTTTGATACAAATTATTTTTTTCGTTG
>JAFIDM010069775.1:61672-85753 GCA_023159025.1 Thereuonema tuberculata
TATTAGTGCGATACCTAGAGTTTCGCACCTCCTGAGCATGTTATCGGTGGAGTTTGGCTGGCTGATGAGCACTAATAAGTGCGAAACGGTCCGTCCCAGTCTCTTCACGATGACAGCTCGGGGTGCGAATCCTTTGCGTAAATTGTGCGTGTCAATTGTGTTCCTAGATGTCAAAAAGAATATTAACAGCCTCTTCATTACCTGCTAAATTAAAATGACCAGATTTTTACCTTGGCAAAGCGGGACATCATTGACTGGGGGGGGGGGGGAAACCGGAAAAAAAAAAAAAACAAAAACAAAACAAACGGAATCTCCAGGTTCAACAACCAAATAAAAAAAAAGGAATCTCCAGTTCGACAATCAAACAAAAAAAGGAATTCCATAACCAAAAAAAAAAAAATCGGGAACGCGGGACAAATTGTTAAAAATCGGGACTGTCCCGGCAAAATCGGGACGTCAGGTCACCCTAGCTAAATAAATAGATATATTTCTGACTAATCCAATAAGAATTGGAGACCTGTCATTATGAAAGGAAATAAATCAGGCTGAAAGGAAATAAATAAATAAATTGCTCGTCGAGAGACACAACAATTTGTTTTTCTTAACTAGTGTTGTTGTTGGAGTCACTGCCTGGTCGGCGGTGGCTTTCACTAACAAGATCTTGACTTTCTGATTCTGTTAAGGGAAGGCGAGGATTGGGCTAATGAGTCCGTAGAAGGACGAAACGGCCGTTCCCAATTCCTTCCCGTAATCGAATCAGAAAGGCAATTTCTTTTTCTTTTTTCTATGCATGTGCTGAATTTCCTTTTCTTGTTACTTTATTCACTAATTCTTACAGCACGTTAAATTCCTTTTCATTTTTACTTTGTAAATTTTTTTTGAACTTTATGTTCGGATTTATTTCCTTTCATCCTACTCTCATAGGAGAAAGATTTTTTGCTGGCATCGAGAGACGCAGCAATTTGTTTTTCTTGCCTTTTGTTGTTGGTGGAGTCACTGCCTGGTCTGCAGTGGCTTTCACTAAGATCTTGACTTTCCGATTCTGTTAAGGGAAGGCAAGGATTGGGCTGATGAGTCCGTAGAAGGACGAAACGGCCGTTCCCAATTCCTTCCCATAATCGAATCAGAAAGGCAATTTCTTTTTCTATGCACGCGCTGAATTTCCTTTTCTTGTTTACTTTATTCACTGATTCTTACAGCTCATTAAATTCCTTTTCTTTTTCAACTGATTTATTATTCAGTAAATAATTAGAGTAAAACCTCGTTAAGTGGTCACCCGGATAAGTCGTCGCTTTCCTTTGGTCCTGACAAGGTCTCATACACAATGTAAAATAACCCTTTATCCGTCGCCAAATTTAATTCTACTCCGGATAACTCGTCACCTTCAAAAATGGCCAAAAGCATCTTTCTTCTCCATTTTGCATGCCATCGTGTTGTCTTTTCAGCCCCGCCCCTTCACTTTACGAAAGCCAAGCCTTTACGGGGAATTTTCGACCATGCCTGTCACTTCATTCCTTTCCTACCCCTTCGAAGGATTTGGGTTCTTGGAATCTCGCTGCTAATCATTCAAAGCCCACTTCTCGCTGCGACTCTGTCGAGTGTAGACGTTTTTCTTGACGGCTCCTGAGTGTGACTTCATTTCATAGCGAGTAAGCCCGTAGCCTTCGTAATGTACCGTAAATAGATACAGTATTACGAAGGCTACGGTAAGCCCCGCTATAAAGGGCTATTTTTTCTCTTGCAATTTCGTGGTTCGATTACATTTTTAACATGCCAGGGAAACGAAAACTTACCTCGTTATCTTTTAAAGAAAAAAAAAGACTTAATTGCACTTTTTGAAAAATCAAATGTTTTGAAAACAGCTTTTGCCAAAGAATACCATATTCCCAGGACTACAGTAAACGATATTCTTTCATCGAAACAAGTAATTGAAGAAGCTGACTGCAAAGACAAAAGAAAGAGAATGAAGAAATCGAAGTTTGACGAGATCGAAGAGGTTTTAGTTCGATGGCTAAAACATGCCAGATCACAAAATGTGCCGATTTCTGTCGTGATTCTCAAAGAAAAAGCCATGGAAATTGCACATTGAAGATTTGGGCGGCAGCAATGGTTGGCTGGAACGTTTCAAAGACAGACATTACCTTTCTTTTAAAACGATTAAAATGTGGTAACTACATGTGGCAACTACAAAAAAGTGTGTGTGTTTTTTTTTTCCACTCATTCATTTGCATGTATTAATTTCTGAAAATCTTGTTTTTCTCACCGAATCCTACAGCAATTCATGGAAATACTGTATTCCAGTGTTTTTTTGTTTATTTTTTTTCAAAAAGTCCCACTCCGCCTAAGTCGTCACTCCGCTTAAGTCGTCAATAATGTTTGGTTCCTTGAGTGACGACTTAACGAGGTTTTACTGTACATACATTTAAATGCAGTCTGTTAAATATTATCTAAATTTGATTAATAATTTGGGATAAAATAATGTCACCCCAAAATAAATAGAATTTGTTCGAGACAGAAAATAATTCAAATTATTTACAAACGCTTCTGGTGAAATGCATTTTATCACCGAAGGAAAAGATGATATTTCTCTATTTCTATCAAGAAAGTTTCATTAATTCAATTAATTACATAATTAGTTTCTTCGGCTGAATATTTTTTGGACCTAGAAAAATAAATAAAATTTAACATTTCTGTAATAAACATTTAACAAACAACTAGACATGTTGTTACTAATCTTGAAACTTCTTTGCAACATCATCAAACAATTGCTAAGGGATTGAAATTGCAACTAACAATTTATTTATAATTTTTTTTTTCCCTTTAGGAACCATTTTTCCAAGACTGAACGTTGGGATTAGGTTGATAATAGATTCTCTTCTAAGTAATTAAGAATAATTGAACTTAACAGATTCAATGATTAATGTAAACGTTCCACAGGCTGCTGACGATGACCTCATAGTTCCAATGGCTTCTAGTTATTATTACGAAACATCACACATTATTTCTCGAACCTTGACGTGATCTCAGTTATGTTTGGCGATTTGATCTTTACTAATATTCTTTACCCGAAATAACTTAGGACATATAAATCTAAACACAAGAAAACTAACCTGATTTTCCACTCCATTGCTTAACGTGACAAGCAATTTCCCGCCATCTTACATCACCTACTCTGCTGAACAGGTCTTCTTTCATTGGTTTATTTCATTGGTTTAATAAATGTCTATTGAAAATAATCGTTCGAATTAAATAGTATACATAATAATCATTAGCTTTCTTTTCACATCTTATCTTTATCTTTTCCATTGATTTTCTCCGTTGGGCATCGAATGTCAATATTGATCAATCAAAATCTTTCACATGAAAGACAAGGAAATTCCATTCCTTAATGACACTGCAGACGATACCCATTGAATAAAGGCAGCTCACTCTTAAATTCAAAATATTTCCTGAGAAATTGTATTGAAGTTCCATTGGGAGCTAAAATTAATTAATACATTTTCTAACATTCTTAGCCACAATATTCGCTTTGCTCTCAAAATGGAGATGGCTTATTGTTTGATGGGATCTTCACCTTTCTTCATTTTCTTTGGCGATTTAAATAACGTAGCTAATTATCTGTCACAGCAAAAACTATATGACTCTGGGTTAGGTCTTTTTATATACACTCACGTTTGTGAAAAGTGCAACACGATGAAGGAACCATCAGAATGGAAGGAATGCACTATTTATTACACATATTACTAATAGTGATAAAAACAAACGATTAAAGTTTCAGAGCAATGCAACGACATTACTTGCAAAAAATCAGTATGGTGTAAAGCCTCCACGAGCTGCAATAAGAGCTATTATACGCCGTGGCATCGAATCAAACAGACATTTGTGGGTATCGCCTGCCAGGCTGCTTCTATCCGAGTCCACAGTTCATCGATATTGGCTGCTGGATGATAATGACGAGCTAGTTGCCAGGTGATCATATCCCAGATATGTTCAATAGGTGACATTTGGGTGAACATGTAGGCCTGGGAAGAAGGGGTATCTGCCTTGCTTCGAAGACGGCCTGGATATTTCTAGCAACATGTGGTTGGGCGTTGTCTTGTTGGAATATGGCTCCAGGAGTGTGTTGAAAGAAGAGTACGACTTCAGCCCCCACAACTTCCCTGTTGTAGTGGCTGCTGTTGAGAGTGCCCAGAATTCGTAGCTCTCGAGATCGTCTATGATACCCAATTGCTCCCCAAACCATCTCGCCTATCGTTCGTGCAGTATGAAAGATGGTGCTCACCTTGATATCGTCTAATGCGTATGCGGCCATCATTGTAATCCAAGTTGAAGCGGGGCTCGTCCGAAAACACGACATGGTGCCAATCTGCACTCCAATGGGTGTGTTCATGTGTTCATGAGTCCATTGTAGCTTGAGGCGTCGATGGTTCAGGCCCAAGGGCATGGGCGGATTTACGGGGGTGCTAGGGGGTGCGCCGCACCCCCAGATTTATGGGATGATAATTTTTTTTTACAGATAAATAAAAATGTTTTCTATTATAATAATTTTGTTAATTATTAATTTAGGCCTAAAAACGGAACATTTAAATTGGGTTTTGGTGTTTGAATTTGGTATACAAATACCTCATACCTTCCGGTGAGCTCGCACCCCCAGATATCAAGACCTAAATCCGCCCATGCCCAAGGGAATCCTCCGCAAAAGAATGCATGCATGCAGTCCTCTGCGCAGCAGACATCGTCCAACCGTAGAACCAGACAATGTCAGACCTGTTGCAGTGTTCCAACGTTGTGCTAACACTCGAGAAGAAGCTGAAAGGTCCGTCACTACCATGATGATGAGGTGTTTATCATCCCGTGGTGTCGTCACATTTTTGGTGCACTTCAGGATTTTCGACTGGTTCTGTTCTCGTCAGTTCCACATTCGCATTGCTGTCTTAGCATTATACCCATTACGAGCAACAATTTCGGGGTATGAAAATCCTCTTTCACGCAAGCCGATCATTCGGTCCCGTTCAAACTCCGTAGCTTGCTTATAAGGCACTCTTTGACGACGACGAGGCGTACTGATTCCAGTAGGCACGTGAACAGCTCACTGACAACGAAAAACTACTTGTCTGGATCCGTAGCAGTCCTCTACTTATACGCTCTTACATGACAGTTCAGAGGATGCTGCTGAATCTAGGCATGCGCAATCATTCCCAAATTTTAATCATTTGCATATCATACCCCGCTTTACATTTCCTGTAAGTTTCACTTCATTTGTATGTTTCCTTCATGGTGCTGCATTTTTCACAAACATGTGTATCAGATTCTCATTCTAAGATTTTGTCATGTAGTAGATATATTACAAACTGTAATGATTTTTTTTTAATTATATATGAGAGATGAAGAATTCGTATTACGATTTTAATTGTGATTTCCACAAAGCACAGAATATCACAACAGGCCATAATCAATAGCAATAATTCAATAATAATAATAATAATAATAAAGAATGAATTCCTTAAGTTAACAAATTAACTTACAATTTTTTTCATCCTTTTCATCTGCAAACAAAAAAATGCCTACAGTAAGTCTGACATTGGACAACGGCATGTGTATCCCTGATCTTTACCTCAGTGAAGAGATTCATTAGGTGACAGAACTCAAAGTTGAAATTAAAAGAATCTCCTTTGCTCCATTGATTTCGATGTTTTAATTGAGAACCAAGGATGGAAATCAGATGACTTGTGAACACTAGTTTGGAGTGACTTTATTCATGCAAGTAAAATTTTCCATATTTAAAATACTGACAAAAATTACTTTTTCTAGATTTACCCTGAGTAATTTTCGTCGTAGTCCCTTTGTTAAACCTAATGCTCCCTTAAAAAAAGCAAACGAATGCCATTCTATAACTATACTTCCGTGCAGCTAAATCGACTCACCCCTTCAGAGCGCACAAAAAGGCGTATATTTTTAAATGGCTTAACCGATTTTCAAAAACATTTTTTTTTGAAAGCCTAATGTTTTTACTTTACAATGACACCATTATCATTAAAATCTGTACAATATTTTGCTTTATAATGCATTTTAAATGAAAACGCAAGCAAAATGTATGCTTACGAAAAAAAATTGGGGATGCTTAAAATTAAATTACAACAAAAAATTCAAGCAAAACAAGAAAACTTTTATTAATCAATATTTGGTATTGCCTCCCCTTGCCTGTACGACGGCTTGCTTGCTGTTCCTCAGAGACCCTGTTAAGGTTTTGACAAAGTCTTGGGGGATCCCACTCCACTCCTCCTCCAGCACAATCTTCAGCTCGTCTTTATTAGACGGTGCCGGATTTCTGGCTCGGACCCTCCGTTTGAGCTCGTCCCATAAATGCTCAATCGGATTCATGCCGGGACTGAGGGCTGGCCGCTCCATCGTCTCAAGACCAACCTCCTCCATGAATTGCCGAGTTGTTCGTCTGAATGACACCGGGCATTGTCATGCACCAACATGAAGTCTTCCCCGATATATCCTGCGTAGGGCACAACATGATCCAGGAGAATGTCCTCAATGTATCGTCGAGCATTCAGACCCCCCCCCCCTCCGGCCTCCACAAGGTGTGGAAACAAGATCTGTTTTTCCCTCAAGAGATATGCCAGCCCACATCATGCAGGAACCGCCTCCGTACGAGACTGTTTCAGCAAAGCAGCACTGTGAAAATCGCTCTCCTGGACACGGGTAGACCGGCCTCTCCTATCATTACCATGGAGACACATTCTGCTCTCATCAGTGAATAGGACGGACCGCCATTGCTCGATACTCCAATTGACGTGTTCCCGAGCAAATTCGAGTCGTGCTGTGCGGTGACTTACGGTCAATTTTGGGCCTCTAGCGGGCCGTCTTGGAGTGAGGTTGGCTTCCTTCAAGCGTCTTCTGACTGTCCACTGAATAACAGCTACTCCACGAACTTGTCTCAGCTCCTGTTGCAGATCGACGCCCGTGAGATGGCGATTTCGCAGTGAAATTGAAATGATAAAGCGATCGTCCCTCTCAGATGTGAATCGACGCCGTCCAGTATGTGGTCTCCGAGTGAAGGTACCAGTTTCCTGAAACCTTCTGAATACTCTTGAGACAGCAGATTGGCTCAAGTTTAGTTGACGAGCGACTTCTCGTTGACTGTGGCCTGCTTGCAACAAAGCAACAACTTGTGTGGCGTCTTCTGGCGTAGTATCCATGGGTTTGTGAAAACAATGAATTAAACTTGCAGAGATGTGTACAGATGAACATCTGATAAGCGACTGATAAGAAATATCGGTCCACGTGGGATTTTATAGGGGAGTGCGGCGCGCAACTGGTGAATTCCGTTCAGACTGCATTTTGCTACGCTTACGTTCAGATCACATTCATTTGGAAAATATTGTACAGATTTTAAAGATTATGATGTCATTGTAAAGTAAAAACATTAGGCTTTCAATAAAAAAATGTCTTTTGAAAATCGGTTAAGCCATTTAAAAAATATACGCCTTTTTATGCGCTCTGAAGGAGTGAGTCGATTTAGCTGCACGGAAGTGTAGAACCATCCGACAGATTACATTGCTAAGAAATTGATTCTTACATTTTTTTTAAATAATTTTAAATATTTTTTTAAATTAATTTCAAGCAGTTGATGATTTAATGAGTGAAAAAGAGAAAAATTCGAACTGTTTTGAAGATGAACTACTGAAGAGATATTTAAGATGATGCGATTTTAAAGTTTTTGAATTCAACAATTAAATGAGTTCAATTTATCTTAGAGTTAAGCACTAGAATAGAAGAAACATGGGAGTTCGGAGCTAAAGAAGAGTCTCTTCTAAATAGACCCCTTACTCTAGTGAAATTCAAAGTAAAAATATAAAGTAAAAATCCAGACAGCATCTTTTCATAGATTTCAGAGTGTTTGAAAAGTTTCTTTGAATGATGTCTTAGAAGATTCTCCTGTGTTTCAAAGCATTTTTCTAGTTGAAAGGTTTTCTTCGTCATTCCTTCTGTACTAAGTTTCTTTGTTTCAATATTTTCACAAATGACGAAGATTAAAACACAGTGATATCTGAATAAACTGATTCCTGTAAACTCTTAAGAACATCCTTAGATTTAATAAAACTTCTATGAATCAGTTCCTGTCTGGTGAGTTCTTTCAATTCGTAATTCCATAACTTACCATATTATTGTAACTAATTATTTTATCGACAACAAGTGAAAATAAATTCTTTTGTCTAAAATTGGTTTAATTTAGTTGGTAATCAATTGACACTGAATAATTACTTTTTATTTATTTTAATAGAAAGAAATACATCATTTACGAATTCTATTATTAATAAAAATAGAAGATTTAGCGATTACATTTTAATAACACAATAACAACAATTCATAAAATTTGATGGTCTTTTGAAGATTTCATTTGCCAACCGGCTCTTCTTCTATTAGAGCTCTAAATTTAAAAAATAAAATAAAATAAGAAAAGATATTTTTAATTCGTTAACTTCATGAGAGATGTAATATAAAAGAAATTTATGAAGAGAGCAACTGCAAAGTAAAACATGTTTATCATTTGGGAAACCTGAGCTGTTTTGCCAGGCAATCACGAAGGCCATCGACTCATTTTGTCAACTTCGGATTAACTTTTCTTTGGCTTGTGTGGAGAAGTTTCTGTCCAAAGGGTAGAAATAGTTTTTCTCCGCTAGTTTAATTATAATCGCCATTAATATATCAATTAAAATATTATATTAATCATCATTGCTAGTTTAATGTTCCCTGCAAGATGTTCCTTCATCATTAGAAAAAAAATAATAATTTCGTTTTAATAATAATAACTTTTGAATAAGTTCATCTTCTGTAGCTATTCGACATAGAAATGATTCTCTTGAAGGTGAGGTTTAGAACAATCCACAAAATAAGTGTCTTCAAAGTCTTTTTCTCAACCCCTGGATCAAAAGAAAGACTTCTATACAAACTATCGCAAAGTTGATCTCACATATTCAAAAATATATTGATCATATCAGTGTTTTGAAGGCTTCTGCCAATTAATTATAAACAAGTTTACTTATTATTTATCAATAGAAAAGATTTTAGGATCAATCAAGCGAAGAGAGCTTAATGTTACAATAGACAAAAGTAATATTAAGAATGTCATCTTTAGTCAACTATCGAACTACAGTCCCACAGAATATTTTTATTACATTTTTCATTAACTGTTGAAAGCATGACTGCTGTTAATCTGAAGTGGTAGAAATAGTTCGAATCCCTCTGGACTCAACAGATAAATATTCACTCAACCAAATTTAGTGTACAGTACGAATATATGTTAAATTGCTGTTGTTATATATGTTCAAGTAGGCACTTAGATATGCACTTAGGTTAATTAAATATTCTTTAAATAATATTTTTGGTTACTATTTAACAAATTAATTATCTTGAAAACCTAAACATTAAAGATTCAATAACCTAAGTTGCTCTAAGATTGTAGAATATTGAATAACATAGGACTGTACAATATATTACTCAATTCAAATATCAAAGAGGGTAAAATTACGTGACAATCTTTTTAAAGTGATCATAATTTTTTAAAATAACTGTGATTTTTTTTAGATTTATTTTTTTAAGTTAATTGTCTTTCATAGCATTGCTAAGCTTAAATGATTAGCTAATCTGTCTCAAAATTAAAATGTTTCGATCCCATTTCTATTAGATAATCTTAGCAGATTAGGTTTTATGTTGATTGAGTTTTATGTTCAGGAATATTATTGTATATTTGGAGTTTCTATGTCACTGAAATTAAATGCTTTGTCTCATTGGCATACCGAGAGTGAGTAGGAGTTGTAACCCTTGGACCTGTTCTTTTTTCTTTTGGTTGAAAAGCCATTGTTCTGTTTCGAAATCCTCCATAATTAAGAGAATTTTTTTTCTTTTGGTTAAATACCTGAAAACATCATAACTCCTCTCATTCCGATTCCTGGGTATGTAGCTTACCTTGGAAAGAAATAGTTGTTGTTTGTGTATTTTACAACCTGATGACTTGAGGTCCTGCTGCTGCCTCTGCGTCGGCTCTGGCTTCTTCTTCAGCTTCTTCTCTAAGGGCCTGTTTGTAAGCTTTCTCTAGCGCCTCTTGCATTAAAGCTTCTTTTTCTTCTTTTATGATTTCGTCTCCTAGGGTCTTATACATGTTACCAATAAAATTCAGATCTTTTTGTGTTTCCTGGTTTATGGCTCTCTCAAATTCACTTCTTTTCTCTTCCTAAGAGAAGAAATTAAAGTTTCAATTGATGAAAATAAAAATATCCAAAAGATGTATTAAGAAGCGATAAGCTAAAACTATTATTCTAAACATAATAATCTTATTTTCCAATATTTTAAATGACTACAATACGTTTACAAAATCTATGCAAATAAAATTGAACTTCTGTATGTATGTATGTATGTATGTATGTATGTATATATGTATGTATGTATGTATGTATACATTCCTCACCCGTTTGACCAGTCTGGATCAAATTTTCCATAGGTATTCTATAGGACCCTTGTTATTGGGTAACTATGAGAAGCCCATAGTCTACTTTTGGAACTCATACACTTCATCCTTCCCCTGTTTTTTTATGAAAATCTACACTTTTGACACCCATCCAACTTATTTCTCATGAATTGTTTTAACCAAACAAAGGCAACATCAATTTCATTTTTAATTGGTTTAAATTTTATTTTTCTTAAAAATAAAATAAACATGTAAGGAAGAACATTTGAAATTATTCAGCATCAAACTAAATTTATATACTCTATATGTATATATATATATATATATATATATATATATATATATATATATATTCTATTCTACATATATTCTACATATATATAGAATATATGTAGGATATTCTATACATATGTATTCTATATAGCAATTACATGATTTTACAAAATAGATCCGCTCTATTTAACCGACAAGTCCTGAGGCACTGCAGTTAGACATTATAAGACTGTATTCGGTAACAATTACTATAGAAAACCTTCAATATTGAAGATACTTAAATTTTTTTCTTAAATTATACTATTACTTTCTATTAAATTATATTGTTGGCAGTTACTTTTTTTATTTTTGTAAGGTTACCAGAAAAATTGTGTTAAGAGAAAATTTAAGAATAATCTGGTTTTTGTTTTTGTTTTTTCGTAATGCAAGTTTTATTTAAAACACATTAAATCTGAAAGGTGGATGTTTCTTGTCTGTCTTTAAATGGAAAATGTTCAGAGAACAGAAGTTAGGGCAAATTTCGGCTTCTACAAAATGGAAAACAGTTTAATCACAATGACAATGTGATTAAGTAACTACTCAATTTTTTTACTTTAAACATCTGGAACAAAAGCTAAGGCAAATTGACGAAAGGGAAATACATATTTAGATTTATAATACGTATTTAAATTTAAGCTTTGAGAACCTGTAAAGTTTTTTTTTTAAATATCTTTAAAATTACAATTAATAAAATTCATATTAATTAATAAATTATTAAAAAACGTTATAATAATTTGCTTATAATTTAAGTAAAAAAGTCAAGTTTAATATTTTAAGTTTAAGAAGTTTATAAAAATTCTTAGAATTTTCTAATAAATTTGATATTTTACGAAACCAAATGCCAATTAAGTGTTTTTACTTTTTAATCATGGGCTACTTCCGTTGGTTGCTAGATTAACCAATTAACCAATTAACGTGGACTGAAGAAAAAAGGAAACGAACTTGAACTTTTGGAAATGAACTGTTGTACACTATGAACTGCTTTCAAAAGGGCACTGGGACACTGATCTTGTGTCTTAATATGATCAAAGAATCATCTGCTAAAGTTATTCATTATTTAGCATTTTCAAAACGAACTGGATAAAAATTAAAAAGAAATAAAGCTGATTCCTGGGAATATTTTTTTTTTACTTAAAATGTGTTTTTACTTTAAATACTTAATTCTTCTTCTCTCCTCAACCCTAGGCTTAGTAGGTGGCTTGGTGTCCCTATAAGAATTTTAGGGTCTCTGCTAGTTTCTTTATATCGCTGTAGGGTCAACCTGATTTCACTTCTTTCATATATTCTATTCTTGGTCTCCCCCCTATCTGGTTTTCCCTCCATCAATCAAGTCGGTGGTCTATTCAGACTGAGGAGATGGCCTAACATACTGTTCCCACATTAATTAACACTACTTAATTTTTAGTAGTATTTAATTAATTGCATTGTAGTCTTATATCCCTGAGTTGATAAGATGGGTAATTGTAACTGAAGAGTACACTGAGCACGAAACAACTGTCCAAAGTCCTTCGAAAACAATTTCAACTGTCTTAGTGAATTTTTTGTTCTTCTTCATATCAAAAAATTAAAAACAAAAAAGCAAAGATAAAATAATGAAGTTTCGTTTAGCTGAAAGTATTGTCTAATTTTAGATCTTGGCAGAGAGACTATTTCTCGTATTTCCTTGTTCAGTCTTACGAAATAATAAACTTAGAAGAAAACCGATCCGTCATTAAAATCATCGAATAGCCGGAGCTGAAATCTTGCACTGCTTTGAAGAAAGATCAAACACTTCTTCCACATCTTTGTCGAAAATTTTTTTATCCTTAATTAAAAGTAATTAATAGAGTATTTGTAATTTCTAAAAATAGTTCTTTTTTTTGCTTAAATTCTTAATATTTGTTTTCATTTACATTCTTGTTCATCCAAGTTTGGTAGTGATATGAATAAAAGCAATTGTTAACTGTGAATGAGGTAAAATATGAACAAATGAATTATTAGAAAAGGACCATACACACACAATATAGAGAAAATAAAAACAACAATAATCTTCATTACATGTACATGTTTCGAGGTCTGTTCATACGTCCTCTTCAGATAATACGATAAAAGATACAAAAAAAGGAAAAATAAGGCATATTATGAAAGCAACACTTGTACAAAACATTAGAATTTCAAAAACCAATTTGCACTAAGTATGCAACTTGTTATTACAACAATGACCAGTTCATCGACGTATTATAAACCAAATATTTATCTAAGATTGTAGATAATGCGTTGCTAATATGGACATCAGTGTTATTGCATTTTTTTTTTACTTAATCAACAATGACTCAATGAATTTTCTTAAATAATTGTCTTTTTCAGTTGCGAAAATAACAGGCTTATCAATTAACAGTTTGTGATCTGTTTGTAACTGGTGTATCGCTGTATTGGTTATTGAAATTCTAATGTTTTTTAAATGTGTTGCTTTCATAATGTGCCTTATTTTTTCCTTTTTTGTGTATTTTATCATATTATCTGAAGAGGAGGTATGAACAGACCTCGAAACATGTACATGTAATGAAGATAATTGTTTTTATTATTTTCTCTATATTGTGTGTATGATCCTTTTCTAATATTTTAACACACACAAATATGAACATTAATACATACAAATGAAATTTCAGAATCTTTCAAAGGAAACGTATAGTAATTTGAAACACTGATTCGTAACAAACAAAGTAATAAACTGTAAATACAAAAATCTTTACTCTTTGACAAAAAACAAATTTTCATCAATTACCTTCCATTAATTAACTTTTGAATTTGGAATTAAATGTTGAAGTAAACTTCCAAAAATCATTTGAAGCACTTTCCGAATTCTTACTGATTAAATTTGAAGCTTCTAGTTTTGAAAAAAAAAAACAACATATTCGCGCATTAAATTAAATACCAATAACTTGGGAAAAAATACAAAAAGAAACTGTTCGAAATGAATACAAGGAATGAAATGTTAATGAAATAGATATATCACTGAAAATCAAATGACATTGTAACATTTCCTTTTTTCTTTAGAATGTTTACAAAATTTTAAGAACAACAGCATAATTGTGAATTTCGATGCACCTTTGTTTGTAAATCTAGCTTTATTTTCCGTGTTTATTTATTACTGATTTTGTAGCAGAATTTAAAATGTTTTTCAAGGATATGATTGGATTTTCCTTTTTCAATCTTTAAAACTTCTTAGATTCGACAATTTCCTACAAAATGAACTAAAAATGAATTAAAACAATAATATTTGTCATAATTAGTCTTGAAAGCATCTAATATCTTTAGCTGACTACAACAATGAAACATAGGTTAGAAATACTTTAATTTTTTTAAAATTTTTGTTGAAGCTTTTTTTGATTACATTTGCATGATAGAAATTTTATGAGGGCATTGAAAAAATTGCCTTAGAATTTTAAAATTTAGAAAATAATTATGAATTTTCCCGAAGCATACCTACCAAATTTATCACTATGGTTCAATTTTTTGGAATCCAGCTTTAACTCATATCATTACATTGTTTGTATTTATCTGATTAATGAATAGGAAAATTTGATTTTGTTAATTTCAAATCAAACCTCTCGCATAGTTTTAGAGAAAAACTTTGAAAATAATTTAGTAATCTGTAAATAATGTGTCTTAAGCTGAAAGGCAGATCGTAATTCATTTCAATGAAAAATAGAACTTACAGGTTTTCTTTGCTGATAATGAGAGTGAACAACCACCACCATCAACACCACCAGGAAGACACTCATTCTCAACATGTTGATGGAAGGAAACCAGAAGCAAAATGGATCCAATGGCAGAGGATTTTCTTGAAGTGAATTCAATGAATAGGAAATTGATCTGCCAAGATCACGTGATAAGCGACTGCTTTTATCTCAATAGATGTAAATGTAATGTATTCAGTGCAAAAGAAATTGCTTATTTTAATCTGTAAAAGTAAATGTAGGCGTTACATTGAAAAGTAAATTCTTATTACAGTCACTTATTTTAAAATGTAAATGCAAGTAAAATTTGGGTAAACAAAAATCAGGAGCTTTTATGAATCCAGATCTTGTAGGTGTTATATTGAAAAAATTATTCTGATTAATTTATTTGATTAAAGTTAAAGTATCCACTCTAGGCCGCACCGGCCTTTGGGGGCGCGGGAGATTAGGCTCCCGGCAGACGTAAGCCAGGGGTCGGGGGGGGGGGGGAAGAAACCCGGTACCCATTCGACGAGGGCTGGGTAGACCCTGGGACCCGTTTGGAGGAGAAAGGAGCGAGGAAAAATTCCCACCCTCCGCCGAGGCCGGGAATCGAACCCACTTCCTCCAATCCGCAGCCAAGCGAATTTCTTTGATTATTTTAAAATAATAATAAATATAAGGATGTTAGTAGATTTTATGGTTAAATGCAAGTTTTTCAGGAATCATTTAGAATAATTTGCTATTCAAATAAAGTGAAAGATTACAGATATAAAGAAAGTTATCTCTACAAGTCTTCTGATGCAAACAGGAAGCTATCACTGAAATAGAAATATGTAGAGATTGAGGTCAGAATATTTGCGATTCCAGAATATAATGATGAGAACAAAAAATAGAATATAATTGGTAAAAAGCAGTGAACTTTAAGGAATTACAGATGATTTATTATAAAAAACTTCTATTAAATGAGATAAATAAAATGTATTTCTAGAATTCAGTGATACAATAAGAAACGGATTTCTGACATATAAACCGTAAAGTCATCAACTAAAGAGAAACATTTTCTTCAGAAAAAGTAAATAAGTACAATTGAAAGTGAAGGATCCTCTGATCCTTCGTGTGATGCAATGATGTGGTCTTTCCTGTGCATCAATCTTTTCTGTGAAAACTCTAAATAAAAAACCAACCTGATTATTGTTGTTTTTTTCTGGCAATTTCTGGCATTAAGTATTGTTTTTGCTAAGATTATATACAGGGTGATTCCAAAAGCTGGGTCAAAAATTTAGGTTCTACTCGTGAAACCAAACAAAAAAGTTTCTACAAACATGGGTCCGGAAACGAATAGTTTTCGAGAAAAGTCTTGTATCATTACAAACAAATTCTTCATAAATAAAGTAATATTATAAAATTCTTTAATTCTTTAATTCCCCAAATCTTCCTTTACTTATAAACTTCTTCGAAATATTGTGGTGTAAATAAAGGAAGATTTGTGGAATTAAAGGATTAAAGTCTTGTATCATTATTTAATTAGGTGTGTTTGTTTCTTGTTTTGTTTTGTTGGCAGAGTATGATACAAGAAAACGTAATTGCAAATATTCACAGAATGAAACACAAATAAGCAAAATAGGGAACGAATGATTTAATAAACGGTGCTGTAAACCAAAAAACAAACAATTAATGGATCCAGAAATGAATAGTTTTCGCGCAAAACGTACTTTGCAGTAATCATTATTAGAAGAGTCAACACAAATAATGGAAACGACTTGGAATTCGTCATAATAAATGTTCGAAATGTTCTCCGTTGGCTTACACGCATACTTCCGCTCGCCTTCTCAGTGATGAACGAATTCTTTCACAAATCCCGCCATTTTGCCATATTTCCAGAAAGCAATTGGTTATTCGTTCTCGCAACTCGTCCTGACTATTGACTGGACTGGAATACAATAATGTTTTTAAATATCCCCAAATCCAGATGACTAAGATTAGGGGAGCGTGGAGGCCATCGCCGTGGGCTATCCCTACCGATCCATCTACCACCAAATTGATCATGTAAATGGCACTATACAATTCGATGAAAATTTGCTAGTTTACCATCGTACATGTACCACATTTTGCTGCGAATGGAAAGCGAAATATCCTCAAGTAGTTGAAGAAGGCTATTTTGTAAGAAATAGCAATAAGCCTCCCCGGCTAGAATGTTCGGGATGATCTTTCAAGCTATCTTCGTTACACCCGAAGGGATTCCAAACAATCACTGATTCATTAATTAAAATAGCAAAATAGATCTAAACAGCTTCAAACGCTCAAAAAAATTCAGAGCAATAACCATTAGATATCTTAAAGTAAAATTTAACAAATAAACAGTACTAGCAAATCCAGTGAAGTTCAATGGAGATGTCTGATAGGGTCTACAAGTGTAACTCACAGCTGTTCTCATACTTTAAATTGTAGCAATGACTTTTTTTCAGAGGACATTAAAAAAAAAGGTTTTCCTGTTTTTTAAAACTATTTATAGCTTTTTATTATTTGCGTTCGTACAGCTGGGGAATGATTATTTTCTTTCATATGACATTAAATCTTCTTTTGCATTGTAATTGTTTTCTAAAATGGAATATAGAAGCAATTTTAGAAATAAAAAAAAAAAGGTTAGGTTTGACGACTAACATATATTTGAGCTTTTCTGATCTTTTTTCTTTTTTTGTTATTAGTACATATTTAGACCACTGACTTTCAGTTAATTACGAGGTAGAGAAAGGTAACGATTTATTCGATCAAATAGTCTACTATTTGATCGAATAAATCGTTACCTATGATTACAGATGGCATCTACATTACAACCGAGGAAAAAAATTAACTGAAAAAATTGAAAAAAAATCAACTCTGAAGTCCAATTTTTTGAGGATTACTTTATTTTCTGATTTTAATCATTTTATTTTTATAATTGTATATTTTTATAAACTTGTTAAACATCAATAAGAGATTGGAATGATTTTTTTCTTCTATATCCTGTTTGATATCAAAGATATGAAAAACTGATATTAATTATCGTTTTATTACCCTGATAGAGAAGTTTTTAATTTACATCCTGCTCCGAACTACGCTTCAAATGAACTCTTGAGTTTGATATCTCACTTTCAGCCAATCAACAAGCATCGGTGGAAGTTCGCCATATTATTGGTGGTGCTAATATTTATTGCAATGATTTTCGTGTTAGAGGCTACAGTGACCTACTTTAAACCTCCTTCTCTAGATCCGACGCTTCATTTTTTTAAAATAAACTTATAGAAACTTCGATGAATCGTTTCTTAGAGTAATGAAAAATAAAAACGATAAATACGGGAAAACGATAGTTTATTTATAAAATTATAAATAAGAACAATTAAATTACGATTATTATTATTATCTCGAAAAAGTTTCAAACCATGGGTTTCCCCAGCTAAGACAATATGGCAGGTCAAGGACCAAAGCACATATTGCCAAGTGTATAAAACAAAACAAAACAAAACAAAAAAAAAAGTTGGAAGAATAATTAGGGTTGTGTGGTTGTGTCCATAAATTTCCGAATTATGCGTGTTGTGTTGAGTACCACAGCCTTCTGGAGTTGTGCATAAGTGTTTTTATGAAGTCCTGGTGTGTTGAGGCTGTGGTGCAATGTGTCAGGCACCAGACCGGTGGCGGACATGATGATGGGTACAACACGTACTCGGTCCTGCCTCCACTGCTTCTGGAGCTCGTATGCTAGGTCTGTGTATTTACTTATCTTGTCAGCGTGAGTTTCCTGCATGTTCTTGCTGATGGGAACTGCAATATCAATGAGATAGGTCTCTTTGTTGACCTTATCAACAAGTGTAATGTCAGGTCTGTTGTGATGTATAGTTTTGTCTGT
The DNA here is from genome assembly GCA_023159025.1 of Thereuonema tuberculata. Taxonomy (NCBI): domain Eukaryota; kingdom Metazoa; phylum Arthropoda; class Chilopoda; order Scutigeromorpha; family Scutigeridae; genus Thereuonema; species Thereuonema tuberculata. The sequence goes on from JAFIDM010069775.1 coordinate 80,046, forward strand.
GTGAATGGGACGGTCCCAGTACAGCTTATGTGAGGGTGACTCTAGTACGCTTTCTGGTGTATACTTGTAGTATGGGACCGTGTTCTTAATAAGTGAGTGTTTGTGCGCTAGCTGTTGATGAACGATCGATGCTACCTGATTGTATCGGTGGAGGTAGTCTGTTTGGGACAGAAGGGGACAGCCTGATATTATGTGGTCGATCGTCTCATGTGTAGTGTGGCATTTCCTGCATCTGTCGTCGTGTGTTTGCGTCGTGTAGAATGTGTTTCTTGTAGTTGAGTGTGGGGATGACTTGGTCCTGTATCGCTATCATGAACTCTTCGGTCTCCCCAAACAGCTCACCACTCGTCAGCCATCTGTTCGACGCTTCCATGTCGATATGAGGTTGGCTGAGTTCGTGGCGATGTCTGCCATGGAGTTCCTTACGAGCCCATGATTCACGCAGCTGCTGTGTGTGGGTGTCGGGAGTGGTGAGTGTTAGAGAAGGGTTTGCGAGGTCCAGGGGTGTGAGGTGTATGTCAGCCTTGACAATGGCTGAGTGGAGTGAGGAGTGTTGTGCTCTTTGGTGGAAGTGTTCCCTAAGTGTGTGTACTTGTTTTTCGTGTAGAGTGATGAGATTGATGAGTCCTCGGCCTCCCTCCTTGCGGGGAAGAGTCATCCTTTCCATAGCGGACTTGGGGTGGTGCATGTTATGTTTCGTGAATGTAGTGCGTGTTGTACGTTGTAGTGCTTCGAGTTCAGTGTTTGTCCATGAAATTATGCCGAACGAATATGTTAGTGTGGGGACGGCAAAAGTGTTAATGGCTTTAATTTTATTTCTGGCATTGAGTTGTGTTTTGAGGATGCTGTGAACGCGAGCACAGTATGTTTTCTTGACTGCGTTTTTGATGTTTGCGTTGTCAATGACGCGCGCTTGCTGGAAGCCCAGGTACTTGTAGGTCTCTCCCTCTTCCATGGATTGGATGGTCAACCCCTGGTCCAGTTCAAAACCCTCCAAATTCGTAGTCTTCCCGCGTGTTATATGTATCTTGCGGCATTTGTCGATTCCAAATTCCATCCCAATGTCTTTGGTGAACTGTGTTGTGACTTGTAGTAAATTAGTAAGTTGTGCGTTGTTTGTGGCGTAGAGTTTAATATCATCCATGTAGAGTAAGTGTGTGATTTTGTGTGGTGTCAGAGTGCCTGAGGTAAGCCTATAACCGTGCTTTGTGTTGTCTAGCATGTGGCGTACTGGATTCAAGGCGAGGCAGAACCATAGAGGACTCAAGGAATCTCCCTGGAAAATACCTCTCCTTATGGGAATGGGGACTGTAGTGATGGAGGTGTTGGAGGTGCGTAGGTGTAATGTTGTGTTCCAACTCTTCATCGTGGCATCCAAGAATGCCGTGATCTTGGGGTGTATTTTGTAGAGTTGAAGAGTGTGCAAAAGCCAGGAATGGGGGACTGAGTCAAATGCCTTATTGTAGTCGATGTACGCGATGTGTAAGTTCCTATTCTTCGCGCGCGCCTGGCGCAAGATTACAGAATCAATAAGGAGTTGCTCCTTACAACCCTGGGAATTCCTGCGACAGCCCTTCTGCTGTTCGGAAAGAATGTTGTGTCTCGATGTGTGTGTAAATTCTGTCTGTAAGGCAGGAGGTGAGGAGTTTGTAAAGTGTGGGGAGGCAAGTGATTGGACGGTAATTTGCAGGGTGTGCTGTTTCAGTGTTCTTGCTCTGTAGGTAAGTGACACCCTGTGTGAGGAAAAGAGGCATATGTTCTGGGTGTTGGATTATGTCAGTGAGTGCAACAGCTATCTTCCCATGCAGGGACGTGAACCTCTTGATCCAGAAGTTCTGAACGCCGTCTGCACCAGGAGCCTTCCAGTTGTGTGCATGCTTTAGTGCTGTCTGTATATCTGCGAGAGTAATATCATGGAAGGGCATGAAGGGTAAGTGTTCAGCGAGTTGTTCTTCATCTGTGATCCATGGTGCTTTGTCAATGTGGGGGATGGGGTTGGACCACAGAGACGACCAGTATTCATGTAATGCCTCGCTGGTGGGTGTGTTTGTGCTGGGTGCAGTGGAGGGAGATGAAAGGGATCTGTAGAATTTTTTCTCATTGTATTGGAAAGTATTGTTCTGTTGTTTGCGTAGAGTGCACTGTTTGTATCTTTGTAATCTTTTTGCAAGTGCACTGAGTTTTTGTTTTAGTGTGTCGAGATGTTCCTGAACCTGGTTATGATGGTTTGAGTGTGAAGGGCGAGTGTTTATGTGCTTGAATATCTTCCTGACCTGGGACATGAGTTTCTTTGTTTTGTTTCCTGCACAGTATTGTGTGAGCCTGGCTATGTCTCCTCTAAGGTCGCTGATGCGGCCTTCAAGGCGACGTCTCCAAGAGGGGATTTATTCTTGTGACCGTGCTTATTATTATTATTATTATTATCGTGTTTGTATGTTTCAAACCTTGGGTTTCCCCAGCAAAAACAATATGGCGGGTCAATGACCAAAGCACATACTGCCAAGTGTAAAGATGTGTGCAAGAATGATTAGGGATGTGTGCTTGTGTCCAAAAATTTCCTAACAATGCGTGTAGTATTGAGTACCACAGCCTTCTGCAGTTGTGCATAAGTGATTTTGTGAAGTCCTAGTGTGCTGAGACTGTGGTGCAATGTGTGAGGCACCAGACCAGTGGCAGACAGAACGATGGTACAACACGTACTCGATCCTGCTTCCACTGCTTCTGGAGCTCGTGTGTTAGATCAGTGTATTTACTGATCTTGTCTGCGTGAGTTTTCTGCATGTTCTTGCTGATAGGCACTGCAATATCAATTAGATAGGTCTGTTTGTTGACCTTATCAACAAGTGTGATGTCTGGTCTGTTGTGATGTATGGTTTTGTCTGTGTGAATGGGGCGATCCCAGTATAGTTTATATGAGGGTGACTCTAATACGCTTTGTGGTATGTACTTGTAGTACGGGACCGTGCTCTTAATAAGTGAATGTTTCTGTGCTAGTTGTTGATGAACGATCGACGCTACCTGATTGTGTCGATGGAGGTAGTCTGTTTGAGAGAGAAGGGGACAGCCTGATATTACGGGGTCGATCGTCTCATGCGTAGTGTGGCATTTCCTGCATTTGTCGTCATGTGTGCTTGCATCGTGTAGAATGTGTTTCTTGTAGTTGCGTGTGGAGATGACTTGGTCCTGTATTGCGATCATGAACCCTTCGGTCTCCCCAAACAGCTCACCACTCGTCAGCCATCTGTTCGACGCTTCCATGTCGACATGAGGCTGGCTGAGTTCGTGATGATGTCTGCCATGGAGTTCCTTACGAGCCCATGATTCACGCAGCTGCTGAGTATGGGTGTCAGGGGTGGTGAGTGTTGGAGAAGAGTTTTCGAGGTTCAGGGGTGTGAGGTGTGTGTCAGCCTTGACAATGGCTGAGTGAAGTGAGGAGTCTTCTGCTCTTTGGTGGAAATGTTCCCTAAGTGTATGTACTTGTTTTTCGTGTAGGGTGATGAGGTTGATGAGTCCTCGGCCTCCCTCCTTGCGGGGAAGAGTCATTCTATCCGTAGCGGACTTGGGGTGATACATGTTGTGTTTCGTAAATGTAGTGCGTGTTGCGCGTTGTAGTGCTTCGAGTTCGGTGTTTGTCCATGGAATTATGCCGAACGAATATGTTAGTGTGGGAACGGCAAAAGTGTTGATAGTTTTAATTTTATTTCTGGCGTTGAGTTGCGTTTTGAGGATTTTGTGAACTCGAGCAAGGTATGTGTTCTTCAGTGCATTTTTGATGTTTGCGTTGTCAATGACGCGCGCTTGCTGGAAGCCCAGGTACTTGTAGGTCTCTCCCTGTTCCATGGATTGGATGGCCAAACCATGGTCCAGTTCAAAACACTCCAAATTCGAAGTCTTCCCACGTATTATGTGCAACTTGCGGCATTTGTCAATTCCAAATTCCATCCCAATGTCTTTGGTGAACTGGGTGGTGGCTTGTAGTAAATTAGTAAGTTGTGCATTTTTTGTGGCATAGAGTTTAATGTCATCCATGTAGAGTAAGTGTATGATTTTATATGGTGTCACAGTGCCTGTGGTAAGCCTATAACCGTGTTTTGTGTTATCTAGTATATGGCTCAGTGGATTCAAGGCGAGGCAGAACCAAAGAGGACTCAAGGAGTCTCCCTGGAAAATACCTCTCCTTATGGGAATCGGATCTGTAGTGATGGAGGTGTTAGAGGTTCGTAGGTGTAATGTTGTGTTCCAACTCTTCATCGTGGCAGCTAAGAATGCCGTGATCTTGGGGTGTATTTTGTAGATATGAAGAGTGTGTAGGAGCCAGGAATGAGGGACAGAATCAAATGCCTTCTTGTAATCGATGTATGCGATATGTAAGCTCCTATTCTTCGCGCGTGCCTGGCGCAGGATTACAGAGTCAATAAGGAGTTGCTCCTTACAACCCTGGGAATTCCTGCGACAGCCCTTTGCTGTTCGGAAAGAATGTTATATGTCTCGATGTGTGTGTAGATCTTGTCTGCGAGGCAGGAGGTGAGGAGTTTGTAAAGTGTGGGGAGGCAAGTGATTGGGCGGTAGTTTGCAGGTTGCGCTGTTTCAGTGTTCTTGCTCTGTAGGTATGTGACACCCTGTGTGAGGAAACGAGGCATATGTTCTGGGTGTTGGATTATGTCAGTGAGTGTAAGCGCTAGTTTTCCATGCAGGGACGTGAACCTCTTGATCCAGAAGTTCTGGACTCCGTCTGCACCAGGAGCCTTCCAGTTGTGTGCATGTTTTAGTGCTGTCTGTATGTCTGCGAAAGTAATCTCATGGAAGGACATGCAGGGTAAGTGTTCAGTGAGTTGCTGTTCCTCTGTTATCCATGGTGCTTTATCATTGTGGGGGATAGGGTTTGACCACAGAGACGACCAGTATACATGTAAAGCCTCGCTGTTGGGAGTGTTTGTGTTAGTTGCAGGAGAGGAAGATGTAAGGGATCTGTAGAATTTTTTCTCATTGTATTGGAAAGTGTTGTTCTGTTGTTTTCGCAGAGTGCACTGTTTGTATCTTTGTAATCTTTTTGCAATGCACTGAGTTTTTGTTTTAGTGTGTCGAGATGTTCCTGAACCTGGTTATGATGATTTGGTTATGATTATTATTATTATTATGTTTGTATGTTTCAAACCTTGGGTTTCCCCAGCAAAAACAATATGGCGGGTCAAGGACCAAAGCACATACTGCCAAGTGTAAAGACGTGTGCGAGAATGATTAGGGATGTGTGCTTGTGTCCATAAATTTCCTAACTATGCGTGTAGTGTTGAGTACCACAGCCTTCTGCAGTTGTGCATAAGTGTTTTTGTGAAGTCCTAGTGTGCTGAGACTGTGGTGCAATGTGAAAGGCACCAGACCAGTGGCAGACAGAACGATGGGTACAACACTTACTCGATCCTGCCTCCACTGCTTCTGGAGCTCGTGTGCTAGGTCTGTATATTTACTTATCTTGATAAGTTCTTATAGCCAACACACAGTCTAAAAAAGTGATTAAAAATAAAAACATATATACAATAAAAAGTCAAAGTGACTTTTTATTGTATATATGTTTTTATTTTTAATCACTTTTTTAGACTGTGTGTTGGCTATAAGAACTTATCAAACTGATTCACACACGTTAATCTTATTGAACATTTACTTATCTTGTCTGCGTGAGTTTTCTGCATGTTCTTGCTGATAGGCACTGC